>JAHWFP010128283.1:79902-128646 GCA_023313725.1 Lithobius niger | reverse complement strand
CAGGTGCCAATTGAGACTGTCTGCACATGACTACCTGTAGCCAAATTCAGGAAGTATAGCACGCTGTGCCAACAAGTTACCACTAATAGTAACGTGCCTCGTTTTTAACGATAGGACAAGATTGAGTTTAAAATGTTTTATAAACGCCGATGTTCCTTACATTCATCATGCGTCGAGTTTGCATATGGAATGATCAAGGAAGGGACCACATTTTAAGACAACCAGGAAATTGCAACAAGTTAAAATTCATCACCAACACAAATTTTACTTGTAACTATAAACTCTAAAAAGGCCTCCCCCCCCCCTACGAATTTAAGGAGTGCTCGTGTGCCATTGGCACCCTGGCACTATTGCCAGTACGGGGCTGGCTGAGGTGGTTGGAGATCTAGGGAGAAGGTAGTTTTTAGTCTCGCAGAACCACAATAGAGTAAATTTGGGGAAAAATTGTTTCCTGAAAATTATGATGAATGCAAATCCTTTGGAAGGTTAACTAACATACATGCTAGTTAACCTGCTAACTAACATTCCTACAATCTACATGCTAACATTCGTACATTCCTCAATTTTCATAAGGAGACCAAAAAAAAATCACTTTCCGTTTCAAGATGGCGACTGCTTACAATTTTGAAAATGTAATGTCTCTTCGTCTCTGGGACTAATCTTGAATTTCAGTATGTCAAATTAAGGGTAATTTTACGTAGAACGTTTAAATTCCAATTAAGTATGACGTGTTTCCTAACGGTTTTACTTAAAAACTCGAAAATGTACAATTAACAGCGTTTGCGACACACTTTCTCGATAATCATGCTTAAACCGAACTAGTAATATATTATTAACCTCAAGAAACGTGATTCCCCCCATTCTTTTACTTTTATTTTGACGTTTAGAAAACTTTGATCGGTTACATAGAATCTGAGAAAGGTTAAATTACCTTCAGTTTTATTATGATAAAATCAAACACTTCAAAACTATATTGTAAAACAAATCGATTTCAACTGTTTTTATGCTTTTGAAACGGTTCCAAAGCCAACTTTCATAATTTTTCTACTTGCAATAAGTGCCTTATTTCTCTACTTTCTCCAAATTTTGCGCTTCCCTCCCCGGACCCCCCCCCCCCCCCCCTCGGTTCCCCGGATGTGCCGCTGCATGTTGTAGACTGTTGTCCACTGCTGTTTTCCCCACTGTTTTTGTGGTTGGGCGGTTTTTTTCTCAAACCTATTATAGGTTAAGTTAGGATTAGGTGCGAGCGCCGAAAATATTTAATAAAAAGACAAGCCAGAAGGTGTACTAGCATACACTAAAAAGCGACGTTTCGGAATAGTTTCATGCATGCCGTTGTCAAGCAGCATTTTCTTAGCAAAGGCTAAAAGTCAACGTGTATGCATTTGAATGGTTTCCCATCCTCGACAAAGAAAACAGGCAGAATAAAGGTTATTATTAAGGTTAAGTTAGGTCAGTTGCCATGGCCCGAATTTCATCAGGCAGGGGACAAATTTCGTACGGGGAACAACGAGTTTCATAGCGATGCAACAAAGCGGCAAATCACATGATCAGGTTGGCCGTTGGTTTGCCCCAACACCTCAAAGTACAAATTGCATCTCGCTTCGTGTGCCCAAGGAGTGCTTATAATATACATGTTTCGGCCACACACGCAGTCAATACGAGGAACCACTACTAATACGATTGGCGAAACGAACAGCTTGTGTTGGCCTACCATCAAGACGTAACTTTAGACAACAGGAAACGCCCGCAGCAGATCAATGGCGGATTTTACATATCGGCAATGTATAGAATTAAAAGTTAAATCAGAAGATAAACAACCACTGCAGTCCCCGGGCACTAAGATGGGAGTTTGTTTATTTGTAACAGCCTGCCTTAAGGGCATGCATTACTTAGAAAAGAATAAGATGGTGTACTATCGGGAAGGAGACCATGCCGTCGTTACTCAAGTTTAGATTGCATAACATTGCTTTCCCTCAAGCCAAGTGTACGCCTGTTCGAATTGCGTAACTGACCCATGGGACTTTAAAAAAAACTGCATCCTATGTGGCATGTGCTCTAAAGGGTTCAAATGGATTTATAGCAAAGAAATGAATAATAGTACATGAATAAATCATTGTGAGTGTTACTTGGGTGGCAAAACACAGCGTAACAGTTTGAAGGAAGCAACTGAGTTGCAAACAAACAGCTTACAAAAATCAGCCCTAAGTTAAGCTATGCAAAGGTAACATCCAGGTTATATTCAATTTATATTGCTCTAAGTTAGCGTCCGGCAAATTAACAGCCAATGAGATGCAAGAATCGGTAAAAAGGACGCAAGCATCAAGCAGTGCACGACGTCGTAACTTTTAACGATGCATCTCGTGAAAATCTCGCACTGTTCTATAGCGTTGATGCTAGTACTAAGCGGACCGACCCTACAATAGCCACATTTTTATAATCCAAGGTCTCTGGTTCGCCTTTCCTCTCAGCTTCCTTCAAGTGGAGGTGCGTTGACTGCAGGGTCCACTGAGAGAAAAGCACTGGCCTCAAAATGAAGGAACTGAGCTTTAATCTCAATTTGACTTGGTCGTTTGTAATCCCAACGCCGACCCACTGAGCTCAATGAGATCGTTATAGGACAAGAAGGCAAGTCAGTTTAAATAATTGTCAGCATCCTTAAAAAAAGAAGACACGGTAATTAAAAGAAGAATTAAATTAAAGGTGCTCGCTGCCTGCAAATATGTTAGCTTCCCTGCACGACGCACTGGTTTGCCACATATTGTCATTCATATTTCAAACTCAGTTTTTAACTGGGATGCTGGCCGAAACACTAACAGGACCAGAGACTTAACTTCAAAATAAGGACTCGGAGGCGGAAGCGCCGTGTAGGGCCCATCTTCATTTTTTTAAAAATCAGTTTTTGCCGCACAAGGCAAGAGCCCAGTGGAGGCCCCCTTCATCAAAGAAAATAAATGCAGTTTTTGATGCGCAAAACGAGAGCCCAGAGGAGCCTTGCCCCCCCCCCCCCCCCACTCCCTCATTGAAAAAAAAAACAATTTTTACCACACGAGGCGAGAGCCTAATAGGCCCATCCCCCCCACAGAAAAACAATTAAGTTTTTGCAACACAAGACATAACACTCTCAACGAACTATAGCATAGGCCCGGAGGCGGTTGCCTCCCCCGCTTCATTGTAGTTACGCCACTGAAAAGGACGTGTCTTTTTACGACTTCCAACAGTTCAGGTACCTGATTGTTGTAGGGTGTCGTACTTTGTACGTGTGGACATTAACGTCTTTCTTTGTAACTTAATTTTTAAAACTCAGTTTGTCTTGTGACCTCTAATTCTTCGGAAATGTGGACGTTAGCCTTAAAAGCCGTATTGTAAGTCAACCTGACCCAACGATGATGGGGAGCATTTTAAAAACTTGGGTGCATTAGAATGGCAAGATTGCTTTGAGTGCGTTGTGATGTAGATCAACTCATGATGGCGTGGAATCTTGCTGGAAAACCACGAATTCACGATGTGGGGGACGGGGGAGATCTTGACATGCCCGAGAGGAGTGGTCGGAAAGCGTCAGCTGTTGTTTGTCTTAAAAATAACTCAGTTAGCATAAATTTAACATAAAGCAGACGCTGGTGAAGTGGTCGGAGAGGTGGGCCAGTTTAGTAATACAGATACCTAAACGGCCGGCACAAGCTGTTACTACTATTTTTAGGCCCCAAGACTTCACTGACTGTGTCTTATCGCAGTAGTACAATTTCATATAATAGCATAGTTTCCTACACCTTAAATCTCCTATTAACATGACCTGGCAAAGCTAGTGCCCACCCGCTTTTTATTAAGGTCAGAAATCGTGAAATTACCTTGCTACAGGCCGACCGCTCTCTCCCCGTTTCACGATTTTCACCTTAAAGCATTTTTGAACGTAGTTTTACTGCTAGAAATTTAATAACCGCTTCAAGGAAGGAAATCAATGATAAAATCGCTGGAAATTGTAGTTTAAGCCGTCCCACGTTGGAATTCAAAGGCGCCGGCAAGTAAACACTGCGCTGTCGCAAACTGCCTAAACAATTCGTGGTATTTTTAAAAAACCGTATAGAGCAGTGACATTTGCTGCCATATTGGCACCAGTATGGGTTTTGGAGGGCATAACTACAAGGTGCACTACATAAAAATAGAGGGAAAAACAACGTTAAGATCGGATTTCTTAGGCTTAAAATAACGTTGTTTTCTCCAACAACAAAAATCGCGCGTTTTAGGTCTAAGAAATCACTCTTCACAGCATCGGCTTCAGTATGACGCCCTTCTGTTTCTCTCTGCAGTGCCCCTTGCAGCTAACCCATTAAGGCTCCAGCATAGAGTTATATACAATAATACTCCGTCGTGTCACTGCTCTTATATGGCAAATGTTAGCTAACACAATTTACCTTCACGAAATTTGCTCTCCCTCGCTCTCCTTAGTGTTGTTTGCCGGCCATTTTTAAGTTGCGTGATCGCAACGTAATAGGGTGACTTATTGCCGGAACATAAACATATTTTTTCTACACACACAAAACTTTTATGAAACCGGAACAAGATGGCCGCCACTGGCACGGTCGTCGTTTAACGCTAGTTTTATCCCCTTCAATTGTACTGCACCAAACTTAACTAAAAGCTTCATATACATGAAGCAAACTAAATAAACTTAAATTCCTGAGAAAATGGGAATAAAGGCATTGCGTTAATGCTTAGACAACCCAGATCACGTACGTGAATGGTCACGGAAATGCTGAAATTTTCGTGATGGAGTTAGGCCGGGGCGAGGGATAATCGTCTAACTGGAAAATCGTATAATTGGAAGAACGTATACCGTATAACAGTATAACGGAAAGTTGTCTAACAGGAAATTCGTATAATGAAAAATCGTCTGACTGGAAATCCGTATAATGGAAAATCGTCTAACAGGAAATTCGTATAATGGAAAATCATCTAATTTCCCTGCCTCGCTCGCGCTCCCGCGCTCGCTGCT
Source organism: Lithobius niger (assembly GCA_023313725.1). NCBI lineage: Eukaryota > Metazoa > Arthropoda > Chilopoda > Lithobiomorpha > Lithobiidae > Lithobius > Lithobius niger. The sequence continues at coordinate 123,653 of JAHWFP010128283.1, read as the reverse complement.
GCTATACATATAACATCAGAAATCGCAGTTAAACGTTTATCCAGTTAGACGTTTATCCATTATACGATTTTCCGTTTTGAGGATTTTCCATTATACGATATTCCGTTTAGAGATTTTCCAGATTTTTTTTTATTCATGCAGATATTAGACAATTATCTCATTAGACGAATTTCCAGTTAGACGTTCGTCCGACGCCCCAGTTAGGCCTAAACAACCTCCCTGGACAGAAGTAAGATTCGAAAAATGAATTATAACTTTGTTATGGCCCATCCTCTTTTTTTTATCCAATTAATATTAACAGCCCATGGGCGTTTATCGGGCGATTTATGGCAGTAGCATAATTAATACCTACATTAATAATACCATTAATCATCATCTCGCCGTTCGCCTGCAAATCCTCATCACTTTCTCACAGACACAGCAGAAACACTTATAACCAGAACGTGTAACGTGCCCATTGCATACAAACCTCAAAGCCTCCTGAGATACGGCCCTTGAGCGGCGCTTCTGCAATCCGGGTAAATGAAGCAACGGGACACACCATTTACCTAGTACATGCCGTCTTTAGGCGAGTTACCCGGTTGATTACTTATTCTATTAAAACTTATTTTACGATTGCAATTTATTTGTAAAATTTTATGACGACTGCTGAATTCATGCGTGGTCTTTTTTTTTTCTCTACCGTATCGTGTTGGAACTGATTTAGCGCCGGAACCCACCTCGAGAATTTTCCAAATCCCTTAAGTTAACTGCGTGAAGCATCGAACAAAATCTTGTACAAATCTCTGAATGAATCGAAATAACGTAAACCTATGATATTAACATAAATTCGAAATAAAAAGTAAAAAGCAATGATGAAGTCAGGAAACTTTACAGAAGTCAGGAAACTTTACAGAAACAGGAAACTCTACAGAAGTCGGGAATCGCGTCATTTTTCAGGGGCTAAAGAAGTGAAGGTTGTTTTTACCGCCTTCCCCCCCCCCCCCCCCCCGCCTCAAAAAAAAATCGGCCTCTAAAACCCGCTCCTAGAATTTCACACTAAAAATTCGCTACGAATATTTCGTAAGTCTCGATCATTTTCAAATTTAACGTCTGAAGTATATTAATAGATGGGACGGTACTGGCGTGTTTGGTGGAAAAATGTGAACAGTTTTTCCACTTTTTGTTTTGTTGCCATTATCAACTAACGTGACTGAAACACTATCACTGGTTCACATTTGACCTTGATTCATTCATTGATATTCTGGGATTGTGTTGGAAGATGGCGCTGTGGTGTCTCCTTCAATTGGAGCTGAAAAACATACTCTCTTCTCCATTCTATATGACTATCCAGACTACGATTTTTCGATGGGCGGATGTATCATGCACAGGTGTTTAGTTTTCTTGCGCAGCTAAAGCGATTCGCTAAATTGAAGGTTTGTTTTTACCTTTATTCTTAGCGTAGTCACCTGACAATCTTAGAGCAATCACCTGTCAATCTTAGAGCAATCACCTGCCAATCTTAGAGCAATTACCTGACAATCTTAGCAATCACCTGACTTCGTTTGGGAAGACCATGTTCCTATATGGAAAGCAACACTCGGCAAACATTAATCGCACGATTTAGCTACATCATTATCATTGCCATGTAGGGTGGCGTGGAGGACAAACGGCAAGAAACGCGTGTTGTTACTACATGGCCCGTTAGAACACAACTTTTTTTTTTTTCTACACACACAAAACTATTATGAACTGGAACTTTCAACACGGGTAAGATTTATCACAACAGCACCCGTGTCAGTGTAAGATTCATCACCTTTTGCCGGCGTCTTAAAAGCTTTGTGCGTGTAGGAAAAAAGTTGTTGTGTGTCCCAACGAGCCACAAATGTGGTGAGGACGTAGCTTAAAAATGGCCGGCGAACAACACGCTGGGGAGAGCTAATTTCGTGAGGTAAATTGTGTGTGAGGTACATTTGCCATATACGGTTTGTAAAAATACCGCCAATTGTTGTGGCAGTCTGCGACAGTGCAATGCAGTGTCTATTTGCTGGCATCTTCGAACTCTACTGTGGTCCGGCTTAAGCTACGACTACCAGCCGCCATGTTGTCTGTGCTTCTACGGCCCATGATCGAAGGGCGTCTGTGCAATTAGGGGTGGTAACTTGTAAGGTTTGGTAATAATAACAGTCATTATCCAATTACCTGCAATGAAGGGTAATTACCGCATTGAGAAGCAAGGAGAATTTGGAAACATTGGCCAAGCCATCGAACGCCAAATAATGCAACAAGTTTACTATAAGGACTGACACTCCATTCTTGTGTGAAACTGTATCCGATTGAGTGGCGCGAAACCAGACTATATTAGAACGTTTTGGCGCCAGAAGACAGACACTCGCAAAAGGTTGCTACAAGCGGCGGAGACGCTCTTTGCCGGCTTGTGGGACAAATTCGTTTGTTGGATGTCTCGTTGTAAAAATTCATGTTTGTAAATATCGTTGAAGGAGAAGAAGTAAATTCAATTATTTTTTTGCAATCGAGAGTCGACCATTGAACTTATAAACTCGTACAGTCGCAATGGTCGTAACCTAACTTCACAGAAGGATTACTAGCGTAAATAGCGCTCAACCATTTGACAAGGACCGCAGAAGCACAAACAACATGGCGCTGGAGACAATAGTAGCTTCAGCCGACCCATTGGAGTTCAAACATGCCGGCTAGTAAACACTACGCTGTCGCAAACTGCCAAAACAATTCGTGGTGTTTTTACAAACCGCATATGGCGAATGTCGGCTAACACAATGTACCTTCACGATATTCGCTCCCCTCTCGCTCTCCTTATTGTTGTTTGCCGGCGATTTTTTAGCTGCGTGATCGCAACGTACGGTGGCTTTTTGGGACACAAAACAATTTTTTTTTTACAGACACACCAAACTTTTATGAAACCGGAACAAGATGGCCACTGACCCGGGAGCAGCTTACCGTACATCGTCGTCCTAGGGTGCAGTGTTTCTTATCGGGTGTTGGAACGGCGAAGTTCCGATTTCACGAAAGTTTTGTATATGTAGAAAAAAGGTTGTTGTTTGTCCCAATGGGCCACAGGATGTAACAACACGCGTGACGGACTCTGCAAGCGTTATACGCACGAGGGCACACGGGGAAAAAAAAAAGAGTCCGTAGGAATATGCTCCCCCCGTAACGAAGTGAGTATATTGCTCTAAGATTGAACGCGTCTCTTTTCGCCGTTCGTGACAGGGAGCTTGGATTACATCTAGCTTTGATAGGGTGGACCCACTTACTATTGGGCTCGTTTATGCAACGAGACCTTCTCGCTCGCCGAAAGCTATTTGCTAGGCAACCGTTATTTATTCACGATTAATTTCCCATTTCTATTAAATGAATGCGGTAATAGACGACAAATTAAATGTATTATAAATAACAACACGTACAAACAACAAAGTGCAAAAGTCATTTTAAACGTTGCTGCAACATTGTTGCCGTTTCACGCTATTTCCAAAATTTGCTCTTCTCGCTGAAAAAACAGCTCCTAGCAGATCAAACGACGGCAGAATAAATAGTTACTCGCAGCGAGAAGTCAAAATCCAACATGGCGTCCACTTCGGGGTTGTCGAATCGAAGACAAACCATCGAATACCGGCATTCAAAAATCTGTCCGTCGTCTTGTACTGCTATAAAAATTGTTTTCTAGTTGTCATAAATTGACGCTGTCATGTTGCAAGCATCGTACGTCGTGTCGGGAGGCAGGAGGAGAAAATTTGCGTCCGCGTTGTTGCCATGGTTACTACATATAGACAACCTGAACCCGCATTCTCCGGCAAAGGCGAGAAGCAGCCATCAGATTTAGTATCGACCAAGTAAAAGCTAGTGAGCGAGAAAATTATCCTTGCGTAAACGCGCCCTTACGCTGTACTGCGAGAAACCGTGCGAGATTTTGGTAGCTGCTTTACATACTTCAAACGCGTCTGACGTTTCTGCTCCCATTTTTCGCGCCATTTTACCGATTCTTGGATCTCATTGGCTTTTGATTTTTCCGATAAATCGACACAAAATTGGACTAACAAACGAACGAGTACGCATCACCAAACGTAAGCCGGACCGCTTCAATTGCTTAAATTGTTTTAAAGTGCAATAACCTACCAGCACAATCGACAATGCGACTGAAAATTACAACGCTTGTTATCAGAAGGAGAGCACCGTCACAAGCGACCATCGTAAACGCATGCCATTGTTTTGGTTTCAACGCAACTACGTCAGCTACTCTCGTCTAAGAATTTTTCGTTTTGTTTTAATAATGTGTAATTTAACGTTCAGCAAAGATTGAGCGATCAGATATTTCATAATTATTCATTAATTTCGTTAAAAACTACTGGCTAGTTAAAACAAACTTTTTTGTTGGTTTCCAAAAACCAAGCGTCGCCTGCTTCGAGGATTGGTTTGGGAGCAAAAACGTCACTAACTGAATCTCGCTCGTGTATACCTTACCACGAGAAATAGCTGTGCTATAGCTCAGACACGTTCACCGAGTGGGGCCACCCTATCAAAGCTACGTATGATCCAAACTCCCTGGTTCGTGCAGTGCTAGATGCATCCGTGCAGCAGCAAAATAGTTGCCACCTTGGCTGCAGAAACAAAATGGCGCTTCCTACCGATAACAAATTCCATCATCGGCAGCAAACATGGCCGGTTTTTTTTTTTGTTTTTTTTTTACAGGTATGATGGATTTAATTGAAACCACGAAGCAGCAAGCAGGTAAAGCAGTTAAGAGACAGCCGTATAATTCTGTTTATTAATTTCGATTGCCAATAAAATCTTAACGATAACGTTTTTTCAGCGATTTGAACGATTACGGTAATCGCCTGCAGCCGACAGCGGTGATTTCTTTTGCAACGCGGTTGGTAGCTTCCTGTGTACTAATCCGCCAGTGTGCTGTTTCTTTTGTGCGTCTATCGGTAGTGACGTAAGCGTGACATAGCATTTAGCAATCTGCTACAGGTGCTAAGCTGCTACAAGGAAAAGAAAGGCACGGTGTCTAAGTCCAGTGGTTAGCTGCAAATAGCAACCACAACGCATAGTTCAACTAGTAAGTTCAGGGATGACAATGCATTTTCTGGAAAAAAATCGGTAAAAACACCACACAGAGGAATTTAACGTAAACGGGGGTAGATTTTACCGATAATTTTATGTTTAAAAAGTCAGAACTTCGCCTAAAGTCGGAAGATTCTTATTCCTGTAAGTTGTCAGGCTACAACGATTGTGTAAAAGCTTCAGCATTTATCTTTTAACTTTCATCAGCTTCAAAAGAGTTTCAGCTTCTATTCGCAGTATACCTCAAAACAGTTGCACACGATGTCTAGTATCGTCTTGTCGCTATATACGACGTTGATTTTTTAAAACTTAGCTGGCGATACTCTAGCGTGTTTCTTGACAATGTGTATCAAGACACACATGGAATCGCATAACGACAAATTGTCACAAATCAAAACAAAAGCAAAGCAAACTTGTATCCAATTGAACAGCTTCGTTGTCAGGTATACAAGGCAACACAACAAGAAATAAGTTTATACGTTTCGTTCATTTGAAATTTCGTAACGTAGGCTATGTTGTTGAACATGGTTATAAACTAACTTGCGGTTACAATAAAAATATCCCGCAGTTAATGACCTGAACTCTTGTTCTTGTGGTTTTAACTAAGATTTAAAATCGAGTCAAGTGGTATTGTTTAATTATTCAATACGTTTGGTAAAATGAAAACTGCGTCTAACTAGTAGCCGCCCCGTCTAAAGAGGGGTGAATTTAGTTCTAATAACATTCTGAATGCGGTTCTTTAATTGCGTTCTCTCTCCACCCCTGCCCCCCGTCTCCCACCCTCCCTAAACAATGTTAACACTTTATTTAAGCAATTAAAGGTAACCCCCTCATCTCATCGGATGAATCATAATCATTTAATATGATCTCTAACAACAAAATAGCACACATCACAGCGGGTTAAAATAATTCGCAAGTAATTCGTGTTCATTTACCGGGGTAAACCACTGTTACCTCGGTGGTTTACCAGGTGATAAGCACGTAATGTAGGTCGCTCATGCAGTGATGGTGTTGTCGCCAATTTCGAAACTAGTCAATTCGGCTCTGAAAGTCAGCATCTCCGAAATAAACGAGTCGTTCTATCGTGTCAGGCTGCCACGTCGTTCACCGAAATAAAGTCAAGTTTGTAGTCAGAGACGTCAGCAAGGCTAAAAGTTGGAGGAGTGTAAACCAGAAATTTACGGACATAATTTTCCATCTAGCAAAAAAAAATTTCCGACTGACTTGCCGACTGACCAAAAATGCTGTTATTTTGCCGACTGATTTGCCACCCGGCCCAGCGGGGGGGCCCCCCCCCCCGTGACACTCCCCGCACTCCCCATAAAAACGTCCCTGTTTGTAGTCGATTGTTATCGTGATTCTTTTTAACCCTAGAATTAATCGTCAGTCAGGTGGTTAATTATTAACCATTTCCATGCTGGAAAGTGCTAGGTCCTGTTTTTAGCGTGCGATGGATTATAGGCTACAGAACCCAATTCAAAGTATTTTTGCACTAAAAAATGTACCTACCTTAAAATTTTTAAAAGGCATGATTTTCGTGTGTTGATAGCTCAGTCAGCAAATCTGTTAGTATACAGATTTCAGAAGGGAGTATACGCTGGATTACATGAACTCGGATTTCTTCTACGGTTGGTAATTTTACGATATTTCGGCACGGTACAGTATTTGTTTCTACCGATATTCGTATCATTAACTTATTAAAACCGAATACCGTCTGAACGATAATGTTGCAAATATCGCTTCCAGAAACTGAGTTAGTTTAGAAATAAAAGATTTCCAAATATATCCTGAATTATGTAGAGAAATGTGCTTCATAATTTTCTAACGGCATTTGACCAATTGGGAAGGTAGGCGACAGCCACCAGCCAATCACGCCTGCTTAACACTGATAAAATGAGCACACGGCATTTTATCAGATAAAACTGTCAGCTTTGGCCCTCCATGTTGTTTTTATGATCGATTCGTCTGGCTTCGTGGTTTCCGCCAAGCGCGTTAGGCCTATTTGCCGCTACTATTCGAAATGTGGCGGTTGAAGCAACCGCAGTATGTAAAGCATTAAATGCGGTAGGCCTACTTCAACGTAAATAGTTGAAAATAAAATTTAGTAAGGTTACAGATCACATTACATTTTAAATCTAAGAAACAATATAAAAAAAATAAATAAAACACGTATTTGCTGTGGTTGACGCCGTAACTGGTACTTTGACGATAAGTTTTGCTATTTTTCGATAAGTTTGCGATGTATCGTTGGAGAAACAAAACTATATGTAGGAGATAGTATATTCTTGTTTCAAATGCCACTCGAGCGTAGTTTAAGTATAGGTAAAAGTTCACAACTCCTCGTTACGTTCCCAAGCTGAAAAAAACATTTCGTCCAAGTGCTCGGTTTTTTTTTTCAGCTTGGGAATGCAACTCGGGGTTGAGAACAATTATCGATTAAAAACTACGTCCTCGTGACATTACTACTGGAAAAAAAAACACCGGCCCAATAAATATGGCTGAACGATACTGCTTCGGCATTTGGTCTCAAGGATCGAAGGTTCAATTCCCGACTCAGGTATTCTGATATTTTTAAGTCGAAAAATCACCCCACACGCGTGCACTAACTCTTGCGGGGTGCAGGCGTCACTCTCTCACTGGGTTTGTTTAGGGCAGAAATGGACTTACTTGCTTGAAAAAAAAAAAGTACATAATACTAAGCACATGTAGTGAGACGTAAAAATCCCAAAACAATTGGTGGTGATATCACGATGCGATATCTTTGCGACATCGATGCGAGGTATTGCAATATCTTTCCACACGATGTATAATTGAAAATATTTTCGATATCGCCCTTCCCTAAATTCTGCATATTTATTCGTCGTTACGAATTACGTTTGACAGCATTTTTCTGCTGTGGCTAAAACTTTTAAAACATATGAATTTGTAACTTTTACAAATTTACTCACCTGAAGTCTTCACGATTTGGCCGAATCACGTTCTTTTTTCCATCGCTTTAGTAGAATGTCCACTTTGTCGGCCGTCACACTATCTTACGTATGTATGAAGAATTTGGCCCGTAGGCCCGTTTAATTTAAACTTTTTTTTAAATATGGAATAATCCACACTTTCACTGAGACCCAGGGTACGTTGGTCGCCCAATCAATGATCTGAAGAACACACTTTTTTTTTTGCGCTTTTTAAAACTGATCACTTAGCGCCTTCTGCATTATTGAATAAGGATCCAACTATTTTTTTTTTTTTTTTTTTGGATTGGCGTGTTTGCCATTGATACCCGAGCTTTTTAAGCCGGCTCGGGGCCCTCCTGTTCGCGCGCCGTGACGGTAGCACACGCTCCGTCTGTCACACTCTTGCTCTCGATGATGTTCAACTTCGAATGCCGGCTGCTCGAGACGCGAAACTTCCCAGCGTGCGCGCGCGCGTTCCGAATGGAGTCACGTGACGTCTCGAACCCGACGCGAAGACGACGGTCGTCACTGTTTAGCGCCCTTGAAAACCGGACACGCAAATTTGGGCGTAATAAAACGATGGGGCTACCGACTTGCGAAAAAGCGTGCACCGGATTTCGGATTTGTCCAATGTATATGGATTTAATCCGAATTTGTTGGATTTGAACTGGATATAAAAGTGCCGTTTCGTTCATGTTTGCTACCATTTTTGCGCCAAACTTGATCGTATTTGGTCGGATTTATTGGATGTAAGTTGGATTTTTTTTGGATGCAAGTCGTTTTTTATTTGGCGTATTTGGCGAATTATATGTGAATTTAATCCGGATTTGTTATATTTAAACTGTATTTAAAGAACCCGGTTCTTTCATTTTTGCTCCCATTTTCGTATCAAACTTGGTCGGATTTGTTCCGGATTTGATGGGATTTAACTCGTATTTTTTTAGATTTAGCTTCAATTATTTGGATTAAAGTCTGATTTTTTTCAGTTTTTTCGAATGTTTTCGCGATTTAAATCCGGACTTCATGGATTTAAATCCTGATTTGTAGGAATTTGTTCCGGATTTTCATGGGTTAAATCCGGATTTCACACCAAGTGTACATCGGATTTTATGAAGTCGGTAGACCATCTTAATAAAAAGTATAGGGTGACCACAAAGTTATTCACCCCCTAAAGAAATTAAATTAAAAAAAAAAACAACAAAAAAAAACCCATATTGAAAAACGGTCAAAAGTGCCAACTATTTATTAACTCAAAAAGTTTTTTATTTTTTATATTTAATTTCTTTAGGGGGTGAATAATTTGTGTTCACCCTGTACTTTTTACTAAGAGGGTCAACCGACTTCATAAAATCCGCTTCATAAAAAAAACTGATATTGAAAAACAGTCAAAAGTGCCAACTATTTATTAACTCAAAAAGTTTTTTTTTTTAAACAAAACTTCTGGTCATTATGACCTCTTAATAAACGTCCACATTCGCCTCTTTTGTTGCTTGGAGAATGAATATCCAGTTGAAAATCGATTTCTCCCTAAACATTTTTAAGCATATCTACTGATGCCGTATTTATGACCTGGGGGATCTTGTCCCGTAATTCCTGCACACAAGTTACCTTTTTCTGCGTACACTTTGTTCTTCATAAAGCCCCCCTCCCCCCCCCCCCCCCCAAAAAAAAAAAAAAAAAAAAAACAGGTTAATAAACACGGTAGCAATAGACATGATTAAAACATTTGGAGAGAGATCGACGGATTTTCGACTGGATATTTCCCAAGCTACAAAAGAAGCGGCCGTGGAGGTATATTAAGAGACAATCATTACCAGACATTTTGTAAAAAAGAAACTTTTTTAGTTAATAAACAGTTGGCATTTTACAGTTTTTCAATATTTTTTTTTTTTTATATTTAATTACTTTCTAGGGTATAATTTGTGGACACCCTGTATAACCAATCCCTTATTAAACAATGAAAACCTACATTACGCCCCGTCGACTGGTATAGTTGGATTACACGTGACTGTTATCCGCACGGCGTAGATTGCCGCAGTGTTTTCTGGTTTTGAGGTACGCTAAACAGTGACGACCAGATGACGGCGTTGGAGGAACGGCGCCGTACAAATCTCGGCAACTCGGGAATGCACGCACATGCCGCAGATGTTGCGGGGACGGAGTGCAGGCTGGTGGCCGGCCGATCTGGCACTAAGTTGATGAGGATTACCGTTTTGGAGTGTGTTGCGTTTGGGGCTTAGTGAGTTACGGTAATGAGAAAGTAAGTCAGCTGGCTTCTCTCCCTAGCCTTGAAAGTTGTTCTTGGTAGAGGAATCAACAAGGAAACGAAAACAAACTTGGCCTGGTGAAAAACGTAATTGTGCGAGTGAAAGGAACGCTGCACGGGGAGAGGCATGAAAAATCGCCCATAGTTAGCGGATTTGTGCTTTTTTTTTTCTGTAAGGGTATTAGATTCCGTTAATTTGCGTTTTTCCCCCCAGAGTTTCCCCCCTTTTTTTTTCTCTGCGCGACCTTTCAATCAGTGCTTAAAGCGGCACTGTCACCGATTGAACGTTTAGGCAGAATCTGGCAACATCTAGCGCTCTCTAGTATTATCTAGCACTTGCTTGCATCAAGCGAAGGCATGCCACAATGTCATTTCTTTTTTCGAAACCAACAAGCCAAGAGCCTCCTTAATTATTGAGGGAAAATTTGGCGCGTCCTCGTGCACCTGAGAGCAAGCTGTACAGGTTAACAATATCACTGCTGCTGGATGGCGCCATAGGGTATTTGCGAAGGTACATTCCTCCACTTTAAAGGTACATTCCTCCCGGTTGGTAGCTGTGTGGGTACGCGGGGGGCTTACCTACGGGCCTGGTAAACATAGTCCGTATTGTTTGTTCGCATTGGTGACCTTTTTTTTTTGCATGACGGACACTCATTTAGATAAGTTCATCTGATGGTGTATAAGTGATGGACATAACTTTCTCACTGTATTCGAGCATCCTGCGAGAAATAGCTTTTGCAACATTTACGTAGATTTGCGTGAATGTAGCAAATCCGTTTCTCACGAGGGAAAAGTAGGAGAATGAATGTCTTTGCAACATTTACACGCGTAAATGGGGTGTTGGACACATAGGCACCGGACAATTAGGCACCGGACACATAGGCACCCAAATTTAGGCACCAGACATTTAGGCACTCGGACAAATAGGCACCTGGACACATAGGCACCAGGGCAAATAGGCACCGGACAAATAGGCACCCAATGAAAAATATAGGATAAATAGGCACCCAATGAAAAAAGTAGAACAAATAGGCACCAATTTTTTTTTTATTATTATTTGGGATGGATTGCGTAGTCAGCTTTCAAATTTATTTCTTTTTACTTCATGCTACTAACTCCATTATTTCTTACTACTAAAACATCACACACTGGATCGTTTGTTTTAAAACCTTGGACCGTTTTGGATCTTTCAAATTTGCTTCTTTCCACTTTCTAAAACCTGAAGCGTAGACTGCATTTAAAAACTGCTGTTTGGTTTTTTGTCCATCACGATACTTGTCGACGCGCCATTAAGCCTCAATTCCTCCTCCCCCCCCCCCAATCAAGATACTGTTCATCTTACTCATGTTCATGTACTCTTGCATTCTGTTGGTTTCTCGTTTTACTCTTTTTTTAGGCCTTTCACCCAAATCCATTTGAAGGAAAACCAACGAACTCTCTTCTTGCATTCCTTGAAAGCACTTAATCGCTTTCCGTATTGAAGGATGCTAGTGGCCAACATGTTGCCTTAATTTATTGTTCCATGCTTCAGATGTATTGTTTGTGCGTGGTTCATTGTTGAGTGTTGCATTGTTGACGTTCCATAGTTCAGGTGGAAATTGCGGCCGTACGTGACGCAGTCTCATCCTACCGTCTGCTCGTCGTTGTAGTCGACTAAATCGCCCACTACCATACGTGCAATCGAAATAGTTGTGTAATGGCTCTGCTCCTGGTGTAGCAACAGTTTTCAAATACTGCATTCCGTGAGGTACATCGCCAACTGGGAGGAAAGCAAGTCCATCTAACATTCCACAAAACAACCTGAATTCCTCATTCCTTATGTAATTGTCAGTCAAGCCTACTCTTGGATTTTTCTCCATGTGTTTTGGGTGAGATAAAAAAAACACCCTTGCAAATGAATGCAATCCATCCCAGATAAAAAATAAAAAAAGTGGTGCCTATTTGTCGTATTTTTTTCATTGAGTGCCTATTTGTCCGGTGCCTATTTGTCCTGGTGCCTATGTGTCCAGGTGCCTATTTGTCAGAGTGCCTAAATGTTGTGGTTAGGGCTCGAACGCACAACGCGGCCAGGTTGCTGCAGCCAATGAAAATTATTAGTGCGTGGTTTTACATAAACGGTGAGCATTCTCATTGGCTGCAGTGACCTGGTCAGGTCGCCCATGCGTTCGAGCCCTAAAAGCTACAGCATAGTGGCTAGCACTGCATGACTCAAGTTGGCTGGAGATTTTGCAAAATTGACTGCCAAAATACAAAACAATGACGAATGTTTCGTAAATCTATTTTGTTTGAACCTGGTCGTGTGTTTTTTTGGCTGGGGTGGGCGGGGGTGGGGGGGGGGGCCTGTTTCCAAACTCCGCCGGGGGGGGATATACGAAATTCTTGCATACGGTCCTGATGTTTAACGTGGTGTCACCCATCAAATGCTTAAATTACAACGCATATATCTTCGCAACGCTGTCAATTTAAGCCGTCCTCTGGTTTTTGCAACAACTGCCGAATTAACCTATCTCGTATAAATTTAGATTTAGAGACTATATTAAATGCCAAGGTGCCAAAACTAATCAACTTTTGGACGAAATTAACAAACAAAAACAAAAAAACTCGATTCTCGACCCGAGCAAATTACATCAATTAATCTCCGACTTAACGAACACGAAGAGGAAACAAACTTGATCAACACGAATATTGAGGATCTAAACATGCAACTTCCCACGCATAGTAGCTCCGAAATTAACTACGATGTCATTTTTAGGGAACTAGAACATCGTCAACGAATTAGGAATAACCTGGTTGTGTGCGTGGGCTCACGGGGGAATGGAAATTATAAATAATTGCTGACGGAATAAATGCTCTTGGTTGTGACGCACGCAGTTAGTAATTCTAAGACGATCAAGGGAAGAGACATTTCTGCAGTAAATGCGCTGACACGGTTCAAATTCTAGAACTTTGAAGATGCTTGTAAAGTGTTAAGCAAACACCCGGGTTGCAAAAAAAAAATTTTTTTTACGTGAAACAACGTTTGTTCAGCGTCAAAAAAAATCACGACGTAAGCGATGAAGCGAAACTACGAAAAGCTCAGGAGGGGAAAGGTTTTCATTTGCAATGGGAAAATTATTATCAAACAGGTTCATTCAAATTGACACCAGAACTTGCCCCCCCCCCCCAATCTCCACCCCCCCCCCCCACCCCTTACCGGGGCGTGTTTATATTTTCATTTAACGCTAGGTCTCTTAAAAACAAATCAGTTGATCTTTGCAGTTTTAATCGATATTGGAAAAAAAAACGGATATTATTTGCATTAGGAAAACTTGGCTTATTGTACTGTTATGAGCGGGATTATAGCCATGCGTTCCGTCGAGATAGAGTCCAACACCGTAAAGGGGTGGTATTATTTTTTTGACCCACAATTCCCTGACGATTATGGTTAACCAAAGCAACTTCCATTTAGAATTTAATTGTGGGTTTGAGGTTAAAATGTATAACCAAACTTAACATTTCCTTGTTGTCTTTCGTCACCCTGTCACCGCAAAAAATATGGACCCATGGTATGCGGAAGTTTTGACGTAATACGCTAAACTCAAAAACTGTACTTAAAGCTGTTGACTTTAACCTGCCTTCAGGAAACTGGATTTCAATGTATGCCACAAGAATTGTGATCGCAGGTTATTAGATGCTATTGTAAACCTATACACAATTAGTTGATATCCCAATAAGAGGAAGAACACTAGACTTTGTTTTATTCAGCGTATCCTAGCATTGTCAACAATTGTTCAGTATTTGACAATGAATTTTGAACACTTCTTTTCCACGACAAGCATTGATAAAGAGCATATTCCTGGACGAATACGCCACTGTTATGATTTAGCATTATTACATTAGAAACTTGCCTCATTCGCAATATATATATATAGCTTAGATACATACTCCATCCAACAACGCAACGTTGTTCTATTTCAACAATGGAAAGATGGTTGCACAAACATTAATAAATACGGATGCAAACCTAATTACGTTGCGTTTTGGACTTATGTGTCAGACGACTTATATGTCAGACTGCCTCAGCGGGGAATCGAACCCAGGACCTTCGATTCCCGCTGAGGCAGTCTGACATATAAGTCCAAAAGTCAACGTAAATAGGTTTGCATCCGTATTTATTAAACCAATCTCGAGCCATTGGCTTTCCGTCCCGTTTAATGCACAAACATTGGCATCTACCAGGAACGATTAATCCGTATGCAGAATTCAGTACGGTACATCATTTAAAGTGTTCAAAATTCAATGTCCAATACTGTACCTCTTTAAGCCTTTTCTCCAATAGTGACCATATAAATTTGAATGAACTGACTAGAGTGTTGCTCTGTGAAGATTGGACCTATTGGAAGATTGGCCTATCGATATTACGTGGGATGTTTTACTCAATATTGTCTGATTGTCTGCTCATTTGTAAGGCGGAATACCATCCCAAGGACAAATTTTTATTTATCTTGGATGAATCGCCAAATTTTGAATATAATTAAGGTTAAAACTTGGCTTTGGTTTAAATGGAAAAAATAAGGGGAACAAAATTATACCGGTATTTTGAATATCTTAAGGCGAATTCTGAACTCCAAAAGAAAAGTTTTGAGTGTAACCTAAATTTTGAACTAGACTTGGCCAGAAAAGTAAAAGAAGACTCGAGGCCATTCTTTCGATACGTCAAAATCAATAATGCAGTCCCAGGTTCAATTCCCTCTTTGATTTCCCAGGAGGGTACAGGAGTGACCGATGTAAAAGACAAATATGAA
Organism: Lithobius niger; assembly: GCA_023313725.1. NCBI lineage: Eukaryota > Metazoa > Arthropoda > Chilopoda > Lithobiomorpha > Lithobiidae > Lithobius > Lithobius niger. The sequence continues at coordinate 108,573 of JAHWFP010128283.1, read as the reverse complement.
AACCTGTTAAAGACAATTTGTCTTGGTGTCCAGTAAGGACAATGGGCATTAACCCATGGTTATATGTGGCAAAATTTATACCACTTATGTATAAAGATTACGAAATGTTATCCAAAGCTTTGGCAGAGTTTTTAACAAGAATTCTGCTGCTCGGCCTGATAAATTCCACGGCTCTGTTATTATAGTGAGGGATGTAATTTTAGTGAAGGGTTTGTTCCGGATATTTAGCGAAAGGCATTTATTGCTCCGATTATTAAGAAAGTTAAAAACGAATTCAGCGAACTATTGACCAGTTGGTTTCTTCTCAAAAACTTTTGAGCTCCTGAGCGGTAATCACATTGTTACATTTTTGGATACTTACAATATGTTTGAAGAAAGCTAACATGGTTTTTAGACAAGGTCTATCTACGGTGCCTAATTTGTTATGTTTTTACAATAAGGTCATCAAACGCTGCAATGATCGTAAATCTGTTGACGTTTTCTTCTATGACCAGGAAAAGGTATATGATAAAGTTGATCGGTATAAGCTAGGATACAGTGTAAAAAGGTCGGTATTTTGTGGGGTTTTTAACCGCTTGGATCTTCCGCTGGCTCCAGGCACGACAAATCGCAGTCATTTTTGGACGGACGGCAATCTACCTGGCTCACACTGGCGGGCTGTGTTTTATAGTGGTCGGTTTTGGCAAGGTGGCTGCAGTAATGGATACATCGGATGATCGGCTACACAACCAGAGATTGCTTGAAAAGGCAATTGTATGGTGTCAGAATTGGCAACTCTCAATTAACAATAAGATCACAGTCCTGCACTTGGGTAGGGATTATTCTCATTGCCTTTTTTTTTTTGGAGAATACTCAAATAACAGCTGTTGAGTCTATACTGGATCTGGGCATTATTGTGGATCAGGATTTCAGTTTTTCCAGGCATGTTGAATCAATTGTGGGTAAAGCCATGCTAGTTCAAACACTTTCCTCTAGGAAACCTGTTGTCTTCATTAGCTAATTAAGTCCGTGGTAAGAGCTATGTTGGAATTTGGAATCCCCTTCTGGAACCCGCTATTGAAATAAGATGTCATCGTTATCGAAATGTTCAACAAAGGTTTACAAGAAGAATCAAATTACTGAAAAGTGTGGGTTATAAGAGAGATTAAGAGCACTTCTTCCCTCACTTAAATGGCGCTAACATCGTGGATGTCTATTATGCATGTTTAAAGTCATTAGAGGCTTTCTATCCAAGATTAAAGATGAATTCTTTCAACGTCTCTGTTTAAGACTAAGGGTCACAATTATAAATTATAGTGTCCGCTGCCTAACTTGAGTTCTCCGCAGAACGAACACAGATAATCGATTGTACGTTTTCAGTAGCAGAGTGCCTTGTTGATATCCAAGATGGTTAAAAAAACAATGGCGGCCATCGACCGACTAAAGCCACCACCTCCAGGAAGACGTAGCCGATCACAAAATAACTTGCAGGACTCAAGATACACCACGCACACAATAAAAGTCAGTCACCCCCATTACAATGCTACTAGCCATTCCTTTACTTTAGGTATATCTCCTTATGGAATGACCTACCTCAGAATGTTGTTGACACAGGAACTGTCCTTATGTTTAAATGTAAGCTCGATAAATAAGCTCCAGATGAACTAAATATGGATTTTTCGAGTATTTGCATTTTCATCTAAAATATCATATGTTATAAAATATTTGTAATTGTGCAGGTTAAGTGCATGGTGGTATTTATTTCTCTTTTTCTAAACTCTAGTGAATTCTTTTTCTCTTTTAACTTAGATATGGCAATTCTTTTTTTTAACTTATTTCAGTTGTAAATTTTCTATATTCAGAGATTGTCTGTTAGAACAAAAATCTATCGTCACAGTCCAAGGACAGTGAATGACTAATGTGTTGATTAAACTGAATTAAATTATACTATGTATCTCCGTGGTTTAAGGTCATCCTTCTTCTACCCCGTAGGCGTGTACGGGGAGGGGGGGGGGAGGGTAAGGAGCCATTGCTCCTGCACTTTTAGAATAATGCCCTTTTGTTTTAAAAAATCTTCTTTTTTTTTTGAAAAATTAAAAAAAAAAGTATTTACCAGGCACACCTTTCGATAACATCAATTCAACTTTACGTGACGTAAATGGTTTGTGCTTAAAAGTACATATATACTCTCAAAATTGATTGTGCTCTTTTTCGAACGTTTGCTCCTGCTCTCTCCTGGGGTCTGTACACACTACTGCTCTACCATTTCCGGTTTTTAGTCTAGTGGAGAAATAAAAAAAAATTGGTGTCAACCTAGGGTTTTGGTGTGCCAAGCATCTTATAGTTGTTTCTTGACATGTAGGTTGCGACATTAGTTGATGCCACAGACTTTGGGGGACACAGACTTTTTGCACCCTCTTTGGGGAGGTCATGCATTCTTTAGGCCCGTCAAGGGGGGAGGTGTCATAAACAAATTGCTGACCAAACTGGAGGTGTGACTCAGTGACACTTTCCGCAGACGAAGTATCTCCCAGAAATCCCCCCCCCCCCCATTTTAAGTTTTTACAAGATTTGACGTTATTTCTAGTGCCATCCAATGCGTAGTTAATTAAAACCGCTCTCTGAAAAAGTTTCTGCACCGTGGGGTATTTTTCACATTGCACGTGTTGATGTTGTTAAAGGCATGGACATGATGGCTCTTTAACTGCCTTCGTAATGCCAATATGAATCCCTTATGTCAAAGGTTAAACTACCGTCATGAATTATGAATCGCAGGCCAAAGGTTTAAAAAACACTTCTTTTAAAGGACAAATACATCCATTTTGACATGCATGTTTGACTTTTGGATCACTTACACAATAACTAAACACAAGAATTGCGGTAAGAATACGCTACGTACGTCCGATATAGCAATTTAATTACTGCATCACCAAAACACGACACGGAGGTCGCCATTGTTTTGCTGGAATGCGCAGAAATTAATGCCGACAGACGGATCTCTTCGATTTCGACTCGCAGCCGCTTGAGATAGCTGTATTGATTGTGAGGAGCTCAAGCGTCTGACAGTCAATATAGCTATCTCAATTGGCTACGAGTCGAAATCGAAAAGTGACATCAGTCGGCATTAATTTCTGAGCGTTCCAGCAAAACAATGCCGATCTCCGTGTCGTGTTTTGGTGATGCAGTAATTAAATTGTTATATCGGACGTAAGTAACGTCTTCTTACCGCAATTCTTTTGCTTAGTTATTGTGTAAGTGATCCAAAAGTCAAACATGCATGTCAAAATGGATGTATTGCCCTTTAAAGTTTTCAAGAGCATATTTTATGTCATGGTTCGTTTTCCACACAATTAGGATCCTTTCGATTAGTGTTGGGCAGTAAACCAGTTCCACGGTGCACCGCGGTACCAAAAATACAGCGGTGTCAAATACCGAGTATTGTTAAATAACAGTACTGGTTTAATACGAAAAGGCCGAAATTACAACAATAGTTCGTTTATTCATTGTGTTGTAGGGCTCAAAGCAGTGCAACAATCAGTTAAGATCAACAATGGTAAAAGTGGAATTCTAAACAATGCGCGAAAGTGGCGCCAACTTCGCGTTTCTATGATGCTTCAACAGGCGTTTTAAATTTGCATTTCTACTTGGATAGCACGTTAAATTCAAATTTTAGAAGACGGTTTAATTATGTAAAAAAAAAAACAGACGTTTTACAAATTCATGGTGAAACAGATAATAAGCGTAACTCAATAAATTTTTGTTCGTAAAAACTTCATCAAAAAAACAAATTTTTCAATACAACTTGTTATTATTATTTAAAAACCTGGTCTTGGCACCACAGCATCATAATACCGGACTCTACCTCATTTAAGTACCTGGGATAACGAGTGCTGGTGTACTAAGCTTGGTACTGGCACCGGATGAAAACTTTCTGGTACCGCCCAACGCTACTGTAAATGTGAAATTCTATTTTTTAAATTAGTTCAGAGGATATCATCTTCTATTAAACAGAACGTAAAGCCAAATGAGCTCGAGAAGGGTTATAGTGTCCGCGGCCTATCTTGTGTTCGCCCCAGAACGAACACAGATAATCGATTGTATGTGTTTGGTACCAGAGTGCATTGTTGATATCCAAGATGGTTACAAAAACAATGGCGGCCGTCGATTAAAGCCTCCCATTCCAGGAAGACGCAGCCACTCATAAGACACCTGCAGGGCTCAAGATAAGTCGAGCATATAATAAACAAATAGGTTTGCATCCTTATTTATTTAATCATCTTCTAACGTCTGACATACTTGTTTCGGGGTAATTTGATAACTTATTTTAATTCATGAACGACTGCCAAGACTAAAATTACATAATGGAATTTGGATTGGTATAACAGGATTTACAGTCGATTAAAGTTAGACTAAACTGTGCGCTGGAGGCACGCTCGTCGAATATTGTGCCAACCATGTTGCATCCGCGATCGTCGAATTCAGTTTAAAAGGGATAAATACCAAACGAAATTAAATTATTTAAAAATTGTGATCCAACTTTACCTTACGAGTCATCCCTCACCACCAGTTATTCAGTTATAAAATATATTTTTTAAACCGTTAAGGCTCGTAGATTGTGATTTGTTTGAATTTGTCCATTAACGGTTATCAAGAAACATAATGAAGCGCATGCTTTTAGGTGGCTTTTTACGTGATATGTTTATCAGTATAAATTTCTGATTAATTTTTGTCCGAGTAGTGATTAGTGTGCGGTTAATACATCAGATGCAAAATGTCTCTAAGTCTGACATTTAAGAGTAAAAATCGCCAAAGCCCGTGTCCACTTTTATTGACTTGCGCACTCAAAATTCACAAACAGAACATGGACAATTTTTAATGAATCGGACAGTGGGCTCAAAAGTTTCGTGGATACAGTTTTTAGCAGGATGAGTATGTCCTTTGCTCTGCTTTCCCCTGCGCATTCAGGGCCGGCGGGGGGGGGGGGGGGGGGGGGTGCTTTAGGTGCTGAAGCACCGGGCCACAAGTCAAAAGGACCTCAAGGGAGCCTCACCATCACAAGAAAAATAAAATAAGGGACCATTTTAGATAAAACATTTTTTACTTTTACTGTTTTTACAAAAAAAAAATATTATTCAAAAAAGAAAACTCCTTTTTTTGCGGGACTTGGTGGGGGGGGGGGGGGGGGTTAGGATAGGGCCACAATAAATTTTAAGCACCAGGCCTCTACTAGGTTTAATCCGGCCCTGTGCGAACCACACACAAAAAAAAAAAAAATAAATAAAAATAAATAGTACTGAATGAAATGTCAACCATTAATTTAACGAAAATGATTACTTTAAAAAGGGCAGAGAAGAAATGTCCGGTTTGTCTCAATTTTCGCACGTCATCTGCTTTGGGGAACCTTTCGTACATTTTCTACTTTTGTGGTAAAACTGTAAGAAATATAAGACTAACCCTGAAAACGACAATATAAGAAGTGTCAATAGTCAAATCTAGTGGCAAACATAGATCAGCTCTGTGGACTGATATTATTTGCTCAAATGATTTACTTTAACTCCCACATTAATTAATTAAAATTAATGTTTCTAAGAGAATGTCAGAAAGGCAAGTCTCTCCGGGACAGTGCCAAATTAAGTATATGTTGACATCCTGTTCACAGTATTGTCAGCAACGGAAGGAGAATGATATATAGGGCTTCCGGCCTCAGGGAAACAGGTGATAAAATACAGATAAATTGGTAAAACCAAATTGTTTGTAAGTAAACCCCCCCCCCCACCAGACACTTTATTAGGCAGTCATTGGAATATTCAACGAGCTAAAAATAAATTCTCGTCAAACTCTGGTAAAACTTAAAATTGCCAATGTAGAAACAATCTTCGTGCAATAAAAACTTTATTAACGATAACTTTAAAATTCAATAATATTTACGAACTTCAACCTCTTCATTCCAGAAGTATCAAAATGGGCACAGTTACAAGGTGGGGCAAAACTTAGGCCTACCACGAGCTTTGTAAGGGGGCCTCGGGGACCCCGAGCGAAGAGAGCGGGGAAACTCCAGTGGTCAGCGTCCTCATCTCCAAACCAAATGAATGCCTGCTAGAACCCTGGTCCAACTACGGGACTTAAAAAAATCGACGGATGGCAAATTCTGGTCTGAAGAGGTTATAGTAATTCAAGTTGAAACTCAATCTCCTTGAAACGTTTGGTAATTTCTAGAGTATGAATGACAATATTTCTGTAAATTGAATGATGGAGAAAATTCGATTGAAATCGTTCCAAGCTGTCTATGCAATACCAGGAATGCATGAAGAGCAAGTAGTGAAGAACTAGGAGTTAAACTCATACGCGAACAGGCGATGGTTAGGGGATAGGGTTAACATCAGGAATACTTTCTAATTGTGCACGCTGGGATTGCTGCATGTACGTTGATGCTTTATTTGATGGCGCTTTGTGTAATTAGACCTATATTCACTTGAGACCTTTTTCCCGTATAGTTTACGTTAGCCAGTCTATTCGTAGCAATGCGCGGTGCCTAGGAACGCCGACCCAATCTGAATAGCGTGTTTGTGTATGAAGCGCTCCTAAACTAGTCTCCAGTCTCAAACGCTCTTAAACAAGAGTCTCCAGTCTCAAACGCTCCTCTTCAGTGTCAAACGCTCCTCTTCAATCTCAAACGGTCCTAAACAAGACTCTCCAACCTCATATTTTCTCTTCAGTCTCAAATGCTCCCAAACACGAGTCTCCAGTCTCAAACTCTCCTCTTCAGTCTGAAACTCTCCTAAACAAGTCTCTCCAGTCTCAAACCCCATCTTCAGTTTGAAACTCTCCTAAACAAAAGTCTCCAGTCTCAAACTCTTCTAAACTATGGTCTCCAGTCTCAAACTCTCATAAACAAGTTTCCAGTCTCAAACTCTCCTAAACAATAATCTCCAGTCTCAAACTATCCTAAAAAGAATATCCAGCCTCAAACTCTCCTGAACGAGAGTAGTCTTCAGTCTCAAACTCTCCTAAACAATAGTCTCCAGTCTCAAACTCTCCTCTCCAGTCTGAAACTACCATAAACAAGAGTCTCCAGTCTCAAACTCTCCTCTCTGGTCATAAACAAGTGTCTCCAGTCCCAAACACTCCTACACAAGAATCTGTCTCAAACTCTCCTTTCCAGTCTCAGACACTCCTAAACCAGAGTCTCCCGTCTCAAACTCACCTAAGCCGAGTATGCATTCACAAACTTTCGTCTTCAGTCTCAAACTCTTCTGTGTAGTCTCAAACTCTCCTAAATCTACTCAACCTCTGCGTTTCAAAGGATTTCAGAGTAAGTTACACCCAGTTCGGAAAGTAGGCTATTTTAAATATAGAATTTTAATTCTAATTAGTTTTTACTTATCCTAAAATATATATACCTTGAATTTTTATGGTGACTTTATACAACAGTGGATGGGCCAGACGAACCTGAGCATGGAGCATTGTAACCCACTACATGGCATAAAAATTCAAGTTAGGCACGTGTACAAATTTACTCCTTTAATCGAAAAATATTTTTTTTTTGTATGTGTTTGCTATAGTCTACACAAACGAACGACAAAGACAGGGAACAGCAACGAACTAAATTGATAAAAAAAATAGTGTGTAATTTGTGAACGCGTCGTAAAATAAGAAGGTGAGGGAAGGGAAGGTGGGATGAAAAAATCCTGGGAAACAACCACGGGTCAAACAAAACCCCGGGCGAAGCCGGGTACGATGCTAGTATTGAAATAAAACGGTGAAGGAGAGAAGAAAGTTGCCAGTACGTTTAGGTTTTGCCTGGGGTGAGGGCAAAACTTGTATTGACACGGCTGCATGTAACCTGCATGTTAGCTGCATGTAATTTTTAATATTTTTGTCTTCTTGATAACGGCTCCTTGCTTCCGGCTGAAACGTCGTGTTCGAAGGTTGTTTGAACGTTGTAGCTCACCAAGCGGTTTGTAAGTGTTTATAAACGTCGTGAGTGATTCGCTTTAGTCGTCATCATAGTGGCAGTCAGTTGGTATCCCCTACCAATACACAACCAGTGTTCGGCTTTTTGGATGTTAAATCGCCTAGGTATTTGCAAAGTGTATACAATCCACTTCTTGTGCTGTAGGCCTGTAATATTGAAAAGGCTGTTTTTATTTGTTATCATGCAGGGTGACTGAACGGAGCCATTTCACGCCACAACTTGAAACTTTTTCTTATAATTCTTAAAAAAAAAATCAATAAATAGAGGAATCAACTTTCTGGATCAAAAATCCATCTCTTCGTGCAAAAAAATGGGTCGTTTTTTGGGATATTTTTCTCAAAACCGTAAATATTTTTTGATTTTTTTTTAGTTTAGTCTCGATGACGCAAATAAAAATTCTACTTTTACGTGGGACATGGTGTGCACCAATGAATAGCTAGGACAAGTTTTTTTCCCGGACGCAGAATTCGATGTTGTTTCCAGGATATTACTGTTTTGTTTTTTTTAATGTTTAGAAAAAAGTTCTATAAAAAATTTCAGTTTATGCATTTTTTTTATGGCCGCCCTGTACAGTCGGTGATAATAAGACGTGAATTCGACGTAACCATACACCCTAGTAACGCACAACACGCGGCCAGAGATTGCGTCATGTTATGTTCGTCATTTTTGAGCTTCGCGAGAATGATGACCAACTCGTCCCATAGTAGTGGACGCTTGCAATAATGTGTACATCACAGTCACATGAGTTTGATCAATATTTTGTCTGAGATGGCTCAAAACGTTGAATCTTTCATGTAATGTTTTAGTGGTCGCGTGATGCTATATATACGTATTATCTGGATCTGACGGACGGTAGTGTCGTTAAATCTTGGCGGGCGACACATGAGCGTATTGGTCGTCTGCCATGGATTTAACGACAACACCGCCCGAAGTTCCAGATAATACGTGCATCATAATGCCCTATTACTTGAAGTGGTGTTTTCGCAAAATGGAATTTAATTATTTATGTTCAAGGCTATTTGTCTTTCGGCAAGGCTATTATTCAGCATCGGGCAAGAAGTGCTACGTTTTTCTAGGGGATTGATTTTTCTGGAATCCGGATGTTCTGGGGAAGATGCCAGAAGTGATAGGGTAGGAGTATCGATTAAACATTAAAACAAAATAATTTAATCAAAAATAAAGTAGATTAAAATAAAATAAATAAAGATTCCGTCCATTCGTGTACTTGTCAAGGACTGGAAAGTGCGATAAGAGTTAATAAGAGAACTGTTTTTTTTTTCACATACGCTAAGGAGTACGTACAGGGAAAGGCCGAAAAAAATACATACTCGGTAGCGAAGCGGTGTGGTTGGTAGGCTACTCAACTCAGAGTCTACTGGATGGCGTCACGTGTACTTAGGCCTGTATTTGTAATTCGGCCTAAATTTGTGATCAGGCCTATTTTAGAGAACTTAGGCTTATAATTTTCATTAGGAAACATTTACTGGCTGAGGCGGCAGGCACCATATGTATAGTTAGGCCTCATATTTGAGTAATTGAGGCCTATAATTTTTATTAGCTAATATTTACTGGCAGAGGCGCCACATGTAGTTAGGTCTTAAGGCCTATGTTTTCATTAGCGAATATTTACTGGCTGAGGCGCCACATATAGTTAGGCCTATATTTGAGTATTTGAGGTCTTAGAGCCTAATTTTCATTAGCGAATATTCACTGGCTGAGGCACTACATCTGGTTAGACCTACATTTGAGTAATGAGGCCTATAATTTTCGTAAGCGGATATTTACTGGCTGCGGCGCCAAATGTAGTCAGTTAGGTCTATATTAACTAATTTAGGCTTCAATTATCGTTAGCAAATATTTAGGCTACTGGTTTTGACGCCGCGTGTAGGTAGGCCTATATTTGAGTAATTGAGGCCTTCATTAACGAATATTTACTCGCTCCAGCGCCATACGTAGTTAGGCGTTTATTTGAGCAACTGAGGCCTGCAATTTTCGTTAGCAATTACTTCAAATGCAGTCTGGTCCCTATAAATCCCTAGGGAAAGGAGGGATCCAAAAATCAACAGGGAATCCTTTGGTGCCCTTTATGAACGATTGGCAGAAATTATAATTCTCTTCCTAGCACGTCACGTATAAGTGGTTCATCCGGTCCCAAACCTATCCTAACCTTGATTCTTATGAACCAGAAAAGGTGAAGTTTAGTATATTTAAATTAAACTGGCGTCAAACCTACAATATGCCTGTAAAAAATAAGGCCTTTCGCCCAACAGCTTGAGCGTTCTCAAACTAAAACCATGTTCCAATCTGCTATTCTTATTAAAGATGTATTATACGATCCTTTGACATAGCAATAAATCATCCGAAGACTTCAAAGGTTGGTCACCATTACCGTAAAATAATGATTGTTTAGTGCTGCAACATCGGGAAATCTAATAATGAAAAGATTACCAATACAAGGTCTTGTGCGTCCCACTAACACAAATCATTGCTATGATGTAGCGTAGTTCGTACTTCGATGTTGGTGCTTTCAGCTCGCCTTGTGGCAGTTTTCGGCGGTCTTCGACGATGCAGCTAGCATGCTACGAGAAATCGAACGTTAAGCCTTTCTACATATGAGGAAGCTGTGGCTGAACTGATTATCATGCCTTTATCGCTTATGAACGTCCTCGGCAACATCGATTCGTATAGTGGCCATATTGTTTACCCCCTTAAAATCGTTATAGATCGGGCCGGATAGTTTACTGGTCATGGGTGAACAGTTCCTTACATCTAACTATATATGTTTCGCTTAGGAGCAGACTTAATGATGATGGTGAGGGATCATGACGTCCGGCCAGAAGCGAGCAGGACATCCGGCCAGAAGCGAGTAGGACATCCGGCCAGAAGCGAGCAGGCGAGCAGCCTTTTCATTTCAGCGCGGGGAGAACGGTGTGGTTGGGGGCAGGTTTGCGGTGGCGGGCGTGAAGCCTCAACTCCAGCAAGCAAACTAGCCACGCTACACGGACTATCGTGCCGTTTTCCTCGCTGATCAGCCCGACTACTCTCGCTACTCGTTTCTCAAATTCCATTCAAGCGAGCATTCAAGCGAGCATACTAGCACTGCGGTATCTAGCGTGACTCTGATTGGCTCTAATATGAATGCATATTTTTTTGCTCATAGACTTTCAGATTCATACAATAGCATTTTCGGAATCAGTGGGTTATTCTCCAGTTTTTCATAACGAACGCAAGTTTCCCGAGTTTTGTGAGAATGAACGATCGTTTCTAGCGGTGATTTAGTTCTGCGGCCTGTGGCCTGTTTTGATAGGAGACGAACAATAGCAGGCTTCATGATTTGAACCTAGTCTGCATGACATTTCATGGCCCCGATTATTAAATGCGCGCCTACGTGCCGATTCATTTTGTTTGTCTAACGATTAAAGCATTTAGCTAAACTTGAGTGGCGAACCGAACGAGTGCAGGGAAACGCAAAGGCTTAATGTTTATGGCGCCATCTTGCCTGAAACGTCATCGACTCCCTCTTCTTCCTGATTGGTTGCCAACAGAGCGAGCTAAGCGAGTTGGCCACGCTAGCTGAAAGATTCTAGACCGAGTAGAAGCGCGCGAGACGGCCTCGCTTGCCTTGGCGAGACGTTGTAGCTCGCGTATCGCGTGTATGGAGTTTGCTGCGCTAGTCCACGCTTTGCAGCTTTGGTCTCGCGATATTCGCTAGCTGGCCGGTATCGCGTAAATGGGAGTTTGGGGTTGAGGAGGTGGCTGTTTGCTAGAACGGCGTATATGTTACGCCGGGGTCTGCTAGTTCAAACAATTGATTGTTTACTGTTCTGAAGGCGCATGCTGGCATAGGCGCAAGGCCTTAGTGTAGTAAGCCTAGGTATTTCTTTTTTTTTACATCTTTGCCAGAGGTGGATCCAGCGTGGTACGAACGGTGCGGTCTTACTATCCCCCCCCCCCCTTTCTCTTCTTGCAAAAATAATATTTTAATATTCAAACTCCTGACGAAATTTAATTAAAGAAATGGAAGGGAAACGTACAGTGCAAATCGTGCGACAGTTTTTCATTATTAAAAAGGAGTGGGGAATACATTTTTAATATCAGGGTAAAAATGACGTTGTGATGATGGGAAAATTGTAATAAAGCTGCGTCACTTGCACCATTTTTCAAAACCCATGGAAAACTTAGACAATTTTACCATGGTAAACATGGAAAGTGTAATCACATCGTGTACGCTGAAATCAATGATTTAAAGAGAGTTAAGTGCGTTCTTACGCATTTAAATCTTTGTAGTCCATTACAAGTGGGGGAGGAGCATTATAGCATGCACATTTGGAACGCAAAACACTCATCGTGTTATCTGGTAACCCTGTCTACGTTACATGTTATTGTTTGCGAGATAGTTGTGAGATAACCACTCCATCTTTTTTTTATTGCAACGTGGTATTCCCGTTGCAATACTTCTCGAGCTTAGTTTAAGTATAGATTATTTTTCTCTATTTCTCGTTGCATTCCCAAGTTGATAAAAATGCCTCACGCTATAAACTCATTGATAAACTCATTTTATCAATATGAAACTGTCCTCTTGTGGTATTTACTTCTGGTCATACCTAAGTTCGTCATTCATCCAAAAACAAAATACCGTAAATCCTCCATTTGTAGCACGGGCAACTTGTTAAAAATCAAGCCACTTTGACCCTGCAATAATTAAAGACCAGCTACTAAACTACTATGTTTCCATAGAGACCGATTTGAGTTCTTAAACATCAACAAAACGAACCAATGAAGCATCATTTGCGTCAATACTTAGCAGTACCGGTAACCGGTAACAATTTTTTTTTTCAAAATCAAGCCATTTTGACCCGACTACCTGGTTACAGTTGAGGACCCGGCCACAGAAGAGTACCAGTGCTAGATTTTCAACATTTTCTTTTAAGAATTTCAGTATGAAAGCACTCAGTTTTTCTGTTGTTGTAGGCCTGTAGAAGTACGCCGCCTTTTTGGGAGAGGTTTTCCGTCTAACTTTCATGACGCGGCGACGAAGTATGGAGCAATACGGCCTTAACAAAAACCTTCCGGTGAACGAACAGTATATACTTACCAATCCTCCCACCCTATTTTCACACGAAGCTTCAAATCAAGCTCTTGTAAATCATGTCTTAAACAAACAAAGGCCTCGCTCCTCATTTATTTAAAGCTTCATTGATCGCCCCCACAAACTTAACGATCGTTCGGAAATCCGCGAAACACGGTGCGAGGCATGAGGAAGATTATCGTAAACGAGGCCGATCATTAATCCATCGTAATTTTAGCGTTGTTTGGCAGGATTACGGACGGGATTAGCCTCAGCTGGGAGTCGAACGTAGCTGCCAGCAATGGGTATCTTTTCATTTCAGCCGCGAAAGCCAATAAAATTCGATTGAAGGGGGGGGGAGGGGGGAGAGGTCCAGGAAAAGAATTCTTCATTCGCGTTCCATTGGTTAAACGCTGGGCATTCCTTTCCTTTTGTCGGTCGGGTTTAGATTGCATTTCGAAGCTCGTGGAAATTGTGGAATGCAACGAAACGGTAAAAATAAAATAAAAACGGGGAAAATAATGAGGCTTCCGAGGTAAACACCTTTCGGATTAATTGGTGGAAATTGAAACGTTAATTATTTTTATGCATTGTTGGGCTGCTAGGAAATTCTCGAACTCTTGTGGATGTCAGACTTTTAGGGCAAAAATGCGAAGTTTACCCTAGACGGAACACGACTGAAAATACGCGCACTGCGAGCTTTTCTGAGGAGTCCCCTGGGATCGCAAACAAACCAGGCAGCAGCAACCGAGAGGTCAATTATAGGCACCAATTCAGACCTTGCCACTTAACCAATGTACTTAAAAAACGACCATACGAGAATCAACCCTAACGCTTTTAAGGTCGATTGTGTCCTCTTTGGGGATTATTAGATGGGTCTGACACGCCAGTTGTTGACTTATTGACTTATTATCTCTAGAGGGATCCCAGCTGAAAAAGAAAACACACCAAAAAAAACCTTAGTTAGTTGTTTGGTAAATAAATTTGGCTTGCAAGAAAATGGATAAATTACAAACAAAAACGTCCATGTGTGCCGTAAAAAAAAGGCTTATATGATTGAACAACAACATTGTTTTGAAGTTTATCGCCACCACAATCAACTCATTTGGTCGTGGTAATCATACATTTGGTTGAAAAAAAAAAAACCCATTTCGAACAAACATAAATAGTTGTGGTGAACGTAAGAGTTTTTGTTGGAATATTTCAAAAACCAAATATGTAGCTGCCGCACCAAAAAGATGGTTATGTTAAACAAATGCTATTGTACTGAGAATCCTAAACACGGTTACTACACAATTCACTGCATATGCTTATTCGAAAGAAATAGGGCATTACTGAATCAAACTTTGCTCGTTTTGGCGATTGCAGACGTTCAATGGCTGACAATGGCGGGTTTTTTTTTTTTTTGCGTACAATTTATTGTTTTTGGCTTACAGATGTTTGATTATCACAAGCTATGGCGGTCTCCGTGCGTGTTTTGGCGATGCAATAATTAAATTGCTGTATCGGACGTACGTAACGTATTCTTACCGTAGTTCTTGTGTTAAGTTATTGTGTATGTGATCCAAAAGTAAAGCATGCATGTCAAAATGGATGTAATTGCCCTTTAAGCATATTCTGCTTTGATCTTGACGCCGACACACTGAGCACATAGAAACGAGAGCGTTAAGATGGTTATTGTACAACAGGGAAACTAACTACAAAATGTTAAAAACGGGATTTACACATTGTGTGATGCGGTAAAATGACTTTTGAAATACTTAAATAGAAAAAAAGGACAATTTAATACCTTTGCGTTCAGAATTTTTTGTAATAGAATTGAATAGCGTACAATAGAACGTGTCGGCCAGTAAGCTAAGAACTTGTTGAAGACCCAAGCCGGCAGATGTTAAGTAGAAGGAACAATGAAGTAAAATGCACGGTAACAGATTAACTACACCCACTGTGAAATCATGAAATGAAATTAAAACCTCAAGCCTAATCACAGCAAACAGATAAAAACCAGGAGCTTTCGCCCAGTCTTACTAGGCATTCTCAACTGCTTCTTCATTCAAACTTGGCTCCTCCCACTGTTGCTAAGCAACAACAAACCATGCAGAGCAGCCTCCCCAGTAGCCAAGCACCTCACACACCAAAATCCCTTCCACCTGGTACAACACAGTCAAACACCCAGGCAACCAAATAAATAAAAATTCAAACAATTAATATTCCCAATAAACTAAATAATTAATAAATAAATAAAACTTATAACTTTATAAATAAATAAATAAATAAATAAATAAATAATACCTAACTGTTAAACTGAATTAACTGAACAAGGGCAATCCACAAAGTGCAAATAAACCAATAACTTAAACAAATAAAGTAATTAAATAAATTACCCAATAAATTTATCCTTATAAACCACGGTAACAGATTGTGTAAAGCCAAACCAAGCAGTGCTACATAAAAATACAAACGGCGTTTCGAAATTTTTCAATTTTCGTCATCAGGTTAGCAATAAAATTAATGCATGGCAAAAGCCACGAAGTCATTCTACGTTAAAAGCATAAAACAGTCATTTAAAACGGATAAAAACTACCAATTTCTCCCCTCAAAAGAGGCAGAAATGGCAGCCGAAAAGCAACGACCCACCTGCTCCGTTGGGATGCCACCTGTACATAACCACTTAGTGCCAGATAATAAATTTATAAAAGAATATTTTCCTGTAATTAAAACACTTAAACCCGACTCTTTTGCCAGGCATATTGTAAAACCCACATAACGAATGCATCACACCTTTGAAACACGTGACCCCGATTTGCATACACCTTGCCTTGCGACGTGGAATTCCAACGGAGCAGGTGGGTCGTTGCTTTTCGGCTGCCATTTCTGCCTCTTTTGAGGGGAGAAATTTGGTGGTTTTTATCCGTTTTAAATTACTGTTTTATGCTTTTAACGTAGGATGACTTAGTGGCTTTTGCCCTGCCTTAATTTTATTGCTAACCTGATGACGAAAATTGAAAAATTTCGAAACGTTGTTTGTATTTTTATGTAGCACTGCTTGGTTTGCCTTCACACAAGTAGAAGGAACCACCATCATGTCATTTGTTTTTTGCCACAGGAGGGAGGAAACCGGAGTACCTGGAGAAAACCCTCGTATAACGGGCGGGAAATAATCGGAGGAAAAACCCGTACATATACACTTCCCTTCACCGGGATCGAACTCGGGTCTGTAACCAGAAGAGCAGATATGATTGTACAGCCCGAACCAAGACGCCAATCGTATCTGATGCCCCAGTGCTCGCAGCTACATGCACCCAACCCGTGCAATCGTGTACCCATGCACCCCAAAGTAAAAAGAAATGAAAACCGTTGCTACAAACATACGCATGCTATTTACTAACCTCGTCTAATTGTTGATATTTACTAACCTCTTATGATTCTTGATATTGACAAATCCTCTTCTGAATCTTGATATTTACTATCTTCTTCTGATTCTTGATATATACTATGCTCTTCTGATAGTTTCTAATCTATTCTGAGTCTTGATATTTACTAATCTTCTGATTCTTGGTATATATATTCTAACTTCTTCTGTTTCATGATATTTACTAACCTCTTCTGATTCTTGATATCTTCTAACCTCTACTGTTTCTTGATATTTACTGACCTCTTCTGATTCTTGACATTTGCTAATCTCTTCTGATTTTTAATGTTGACGAACCTCTTCTGATTCTTGATGTTTACGAACCTCTTCTGATTCTTGATGTTTACTAACCTCTTCTGATTCTTGATAATTACTAATCTCTTCTGATTCTTGATATATGCTGAACCTTTCATTGTGAGAGCATACTCTAGAGAGGTCCGTTTTTAAAGACTTGTGTGTACAAAGCGATTCGATCTAGTATTCTTTTGGCTCGGAGACTACTGCCCTGACGACTCGGCTGCACTTGGCTTTCTTCCTAGAAACTCCTCATGAAAAATGCTTTTCGTATTTAGTATTTTGAGTTTTCATGTGGTTGTACGACGTCCTAGCTCTGAAGGGTTCAATATTGTAGTACACACTGGCGTACACAACCGCAATCAATTATTGTTTTCGGTTTTTCTTTTTTTTTTTAAAAACAAACGCCATTATTGTAATGCACAAGTGTATGAGTGCCTTATTTTCCGTAAACGTGAATTTTCGTTTCTCATGCGGGAACTTTTAATGAACTGTGTGAAAAATGATGCAGGTAGTTTCACAAATTCCAAACTAAGCCGCAATAAATCTTCATTAGTATACCCCTCCGTTCGCGTGACTTGTTCAATTGACCTGAAATTAATTTGTGTCCGTTGACGCGGCTGCAAATGTTCTCATTTCCGCAAAAATTGACAAATTCGTTTCCAACGAGGTTTTAGTTTTTGACGGATGATCAATAACTTCTCGGGTTTGTGCATTTTTAATTACTGGCTCTTTTTTTTATCTAGCCCCTTTGCCTAGCATGTTGAAATTGCCTATTTTTTTTCGATCATGATGGCCAGGGCATTGGTGCTTCCACTAATACAGCCGCAAAGTTAAAAGCCTGCTTTCAGAAAGAGAGCTTGCTTTTAACTTAAAGAGTATTTGCATGTTATTTAAAAAAAACTACAAATCCCTATGCTTGGACAAAAAATGGTCTTTCATAAGGGATCTTTCATAAATTACGTGTCCCTCGCCCTCCTCTGTATTACCAATGAAGCACTTGCACAAACCACCACCTGAAACTACGTAACATTTTCTTACCCCTTCCCACCAATCGTATACATTTTTGGATGAGTTCGTTTTTTTTATATGATTTACTTCATATCTAGGGAACAGTTATTCTTAAAAAAAATTCAAGTTGTAAAAAGCAAATAGTAACAGCTACACCCCTTTCCATACTAAATATTGTAAGAGTTTTCTGGTTACACCAGCAGAGCTTACCGACTGGTTACGCGCCTCTTGTCTATAGGCAAGAGTATATACGAGATCGAATCTCTCCTCTTTGTATTTACTATGTGTAGATCCTTGAAAACCTGAAAATGTCATGGACAAAAATGGAATGACGGGCCTGGAAAAGCGGCGAAAAAATGTATCCCGTGCATGAAGAGAAAAGATTGATGAAATACCAACAACGAAAACTGACTTTCCTATTGAAAATACCGGTAACCGGTTGAAACAGTGGTATTTTAAAGACATCTCCAAAACAACGACACAATACCACCAACGTAGTTTGTTTGTTCTACGTTGGTGGTATTGTGTCGTTGTTTTGGAGATAACTCTCCTACTTTGCCCAATTTATCAGCGCTCCATATATGTAACGTCCGTATATCTATCTTCCCATAGTCAATTCGTCGCAAAATTACAGAAATAAAAATTTCGTGCGTGCAAATCACAATATTCGCAGAATAAAATTATAGTAGAATTATAGCCTGTAGCCATTGATTTACTGCTTTTTTTTTTCAGACTGAGTACCAACTATACATACTGGGTGTAACTGAAAGGTTTGACCAAGTTTTCAGGGTGTAGGGCATGAACAAAAATAAGACTAAAAAGTACTATAAACATGGTATATATACGTGTACTAGCATCGTACCCGGCTTCACCTGGGTTTTGTGTGACCCGTGGTTGTTTCCCAGTATTTGCTCGGTGCTGCCTTATCGTTCACTGCAACAGTCAATTTTTGTTTGTGTAACACTACCCGTTTCCGTCAATCCTCTCCCTCAGCAAAGCAATATCGTAATTAAATAGTGGCTATAACATAAGCACTGCCCCACCAACGGGCATTCCAAGCACTGCCCCTCCCCACTCCCATTAGCGTGCGAAAAGTAACTGTCCTTCGTACATGACGTCATTTAAGACATGCCTTTGCGATGACCGCGCAGAGCAAATTGTTAGTCGAGGCAACAATGTACCAATTTCAACTTCTTTTCAGGCAATAACGTCCCAGTTTCAAATTCAAGCCAAAGAATTATCACTCGCGCGTTTTTATTGTTCCCTTCCGGGGGTCGTTGCGGTTGCTTCATTTCTGCTATGAGACTTTGGTTTATAATGTTAGAAGATGTAAGAAGAAGATATAGATTGTATTATAACCATCTGACAATGTAATTTAATCCAGCTTTAAAAGTAGGATTAAATTAGATTTGCTAAAGGGGATGGCGAGTATGCCCACTCCTCCACTGGCGTTATTAAGGTAACAGCAGTTCAGTGATGACGGGTTCAGTGAGTGATCTTACGGTAGTGAAAGAGTGGGGCATGTTGATAAAGGTGTTAATTCAGTGATCTTGGGACGGATTGGGTTGCCGGTGCGAGTCCGGGTCAGGCCACTCCAGCATGTCGAATGTTAACTGGCTGACTGCTTCTGAACACAACCAGGCAGACAACTAGGTTTTCATTGGCAAATATATTTAATGCACATGTATAAATTTTCGCACCAAGTTGTCCGGCAGGTTTCGTGTTTAGAAGTCTACTACCCTTGCCTTCCTAAGTGGCTGACGGGTGTAAGTTTATTTGGAATTTCCGAACGTGCTCTTAGTGCTGATGACTACTGCTGATTCTGAAACAACTGGAGCACTGACCCTGCATTTAAAAAGAGACTTAGAACACTGCGTTCCAGAGAGTTTCAGCCGAATAAAAAAAACCCAACTTTGAAAAATGATGGAAGGGAAGATACGAGTGAGGAATCTGACGTTATACTACGCCTACGCTCTTCTGACCCGGAGAGAGAGGGGTCATTGCCCCTCCAGAAAAAAAATGTGTAGTTGTTACAGCAGCCTGTTCATGGTATAGGCAGAAGTGAATTTGCCAACAAAATGGCGAAGAGTAAACACTATCTCTATATCTGGCAGCGGTTTCGAGGAGGATAATGGATCTGTGCTCCGTAAATGATCTTTCCGCTCGAGCAGTGGTCTCTAGGCGAAATTCAGCAATTGTGCGGTTTTGTTATTTCATTGCCTTCATTGTACAGACGGGACACGCTTGATTTGCGCCGCATTTGTTGTTGGCCTGTGTATTTGGTCGAGGAAAATCAAGCGGGAAAATGAGATGGGGGAGGAAAAAGGACTGGAGAGTTAAAAGGGAACGGCAACTGACCAGTAATGAAGTATCGATCTGGTGCCCTTGTCCAGACCCCGGGGTCAAGGAGTTACCCCGTTCGTGGTTAATAAACTAGCGAGACGCTCCCTCTTGGGAACTGGTCCTCGTTCTATCTTCTGGAGCAAGGAGACCTCTTTGTCACCTCTTTGTTGCACCGGTTTAATCACCGTCGCTGGCTTGTGAGAAAGAGGACACCAACTCATCTGGAGGGTCTCCGGCCAACCGCAACAATTTATCGCTGATCCCCAAGCGACCTTTCGCCATCTTTAGCGTTTGTCTTCGCTGGTTGTCAGCGCCTAAACAACTCACGGTTAACGGAAACCATGTGAACGATTCCCAGACTGTAAGGTGTATACACATTTGCAGGTCGTAGAGTCGTGTTACGACACCTGCTGTGTAGCACTTCGTTCATCAAGTCTCAAGTTATTGATTTTCAGTAGTGTCCTATATTGCAGGCCGGAAGTGGGCAGTCAAGTTATTATTTATATGCACCTGTCTTTGGACGAAGGTTAGCGACTGCTTCTTTATTTGATACGAGTAAATCGTTGTTTCCGGTGTTGAATACTAAATGGTTTTTTTTTTATCATTAAAGAAAAAACCAAGCAGTACTACAAAATAAAAACATGAACAACATTTCGAATATAATCATTTTTCGTCACCAGGTTTATGAATTAAAATTTTAAAACATGGCAAGGCCACTAAGTCATAACACTTTTAAAAGCATAACACAATAATTTTAAAAGAATAAGAAGCCAAAAACCACCATTTTTCCTCTCAAAAGAGGCAGAAAACAGTGGTCGAAATGCATAACCCGACCTGCTTCAATAAAGGTGCATGTAAAGGTGTAGGCAAATCAGGTCACATGGTTTCATAGGTATGGTCTATTCGTGACAGCTATAGGGGTTGCTTAGTATGCCTCGAAAATGTATCAAGTTTAAGTTTTTTATTACAGGGAAATATTCTTTAAGATATTTATTGTCTGGTACTAAATGATTTGGACCAGCGGGGTTTATGCGTATGGATTACAAGCATTTCGAGATTAATACGGGCTCTAGTGCTTTTTTCTTGAAACAAGATTTGGATCTTGTCCAAGGCGGGGGTGTGACCTGTTTTGAATTTATTATGTGACGTGACTGTTGAAAGGCAGTTTTGTATTAATGAGTTGGTTGGTTGGTTGACTATTAATTTAAAGTTAAATTTGTGGGATGCCATGCAATATTAAATGCTTACTAAATGCTGCGCAGAATGGCAGATGACGGATGATGACTAAGAAGAATAAAGGTGTAACTAACCGCTTCGCTCGCTCCATTGGAGTCATCTCGCTTCGCTCAAGGAGGTTCGTTATTGCTGAGCCTCTTTATATAAGGTTTAGATGACTACGTATTTTGTAACTGTTCGTCTGCAAATGTGATACCTCATACTTGTAATGTTTGTATTCTACACGTGTCTGTTGGATCTATGATCGACGGTATTTCTTGTTGAAACTCATATGCCGCTGACCAACGTATCACACCCAAAAAGATCAATCAAAATTGCGATCAAATCATGCCTTAGCGTCTTTAGTTTAAATTCTGGACACCAATAATTTTGACACGTTTGCGTGTTATCCTAAACCAGTTGGTGCAATGGCTGTTTGCCGTGACGTCACCATGAGTTAGCCAATGACGAACGAGAACAACGGCTGTTTGGCCGTCTAATTGGACTAGCCCAGTCACGTGATATGAACGTCACAGCAAACAGGTATGGCGTGTGGTATAAAAATGTCATGGTGGAAAAATAGTCTGATCAAAACTGTGGTGTTTCAGCGATAAATTGAATGCTTGCTTATAAACTCGTTGACAGCGACTTTACTTTTGGCCGTAACTGCAGAACAACAAAGTTGGTGCTGACGTTCGTGTTATCATAGCCGGTGCTATGAACGGGTATAATTTTTATTTTCAATGTACAGGATCAAGAGTAATTGCGTGCTGCGGTCAAACGCTACAGAGTTCATGAATCCATTCGAGTTCCTCACTTCTTGTACTATTTTTTTTTTAATCGTCCTGCGCCAAGGATAAAAGACTGGAGTCAAAACCCACAGTGATAATATTGCTATCATGCAAGCCATTCCAGTTGAGTCTGACGGGACGGAGACTCGCACAATGAGGATCGAATTTCGTATCACCACGAATCTATATAGTTCGACCCATTCTATGGCTAGTTCACACGGAAAAGAGCTGAGACAACGAACGGCAGCAGTGATTGTGAACGCCACTTACGCTTATGATCGGTTGAAAGCGTTTCGGAGGGATGGGCGTCGTGTCCCGGTCGCTTCAGTGTTGGTCTCCTAAACGATTTGCGCCACCGGTTTGGCATCTGGATGCGATTCGTCTGTACCGATGTAACGAATTGCAAGTGCGTTGCGATGTTCGGTACATATCATGGAATGGTGACGGTGCACTTAGCTCTCCATGTAATCTGTCTTGATGCTTATACGCGCATTTTAGGCAAATAATTCTGAAAATAATAGTATTTGACTATAGGTAAACTTCGTATAGGGACCGTTCACGACTTACACTTTTTCCGGCAAGTTAACCCCCCCCCCTTCCTTTGTAATGCCAGTGTGACCCTTTGCATGATCCCTCCCCCATCTGAAAATACGTAACAATTTCTTAATCCCCCCCCCCCCCCACCCATCAATTGCGTAGGTATTTTTTTTATGAATTCGTTTTTATAAGCTGTATTTGGTACCTAGAGCGTGATGACCGGTGATTTTGAAATCGAAAAATGTAAGTCGTAAACAGAGGTTAGAAAATAGTACAGCAAAAAAAAAATGTGGCTAAAAAAAGCGAAAAATAATTTTGGAAAAATTAGTGTGTTACGTAACACATCGTTACACTTCCCCTTCCCCCCTTCAAAACAGATGGTAACACATTTGCTCAACCCGCCTCTCCAGGCCTTACGTAATTCATGAACGCTCCCTTATAGGCTTTTAAATATCCAAGTTTTCTACTTGTATGTACATAACGTAGGGTGGGAAGCGTCCACTATAACCCGAGAGGAGGAGAAGGGTTGTAGCAATGACTAAACCATGCGCAATGGCTGTTTGCCGTGACGTCACCATGAGTTAGCCAATGATGAACGAGAACAACGGCTGTGTGGCCGTCTGATTGGACTAGCCCAGTCACGTGATATGGACGTCATAGCAAACAGCCATGGCGAGTGGTATATAGTCATGTTTCGCATTCTTTATCCGAACCGTTTTCTTGCGTCTTATAAGCACGCACCGGATTTGAAGTTTTTTTTTCAAAGTGCATTGCTAAAATGCCGTTTCTAGTGACCATGTAACTGTAGACTTTTCCCGGTCCCACTGCGACGACACACCAGTGACCACCCAACAAGTTTGAACGCTTTGCTCTCCTTGTCAATTCTTGTCAATGGCTTGTCATTTCTAGGCCTATTTCTTTATTTTATTTTAGAAATGACACGAGGGAACGTATAGTCGTGAATGTGGTGTATTTTCTGTTTTTTTTTTCTTCTGGTAATCATCACTTGTCCATAAAGACCCCAGTATTAAGCTAGCTTCGAAGTTGTCTATAGTGTCCGTGGCCCATCTTGAGATCGCCCAGAATGAACACAAATAATCGATTGCATGTTTTATGGTAGCGGAGTGCCTTGTTGATATCCAATATAGTTACAAAAACAATAGCGGCCGTCGATTAAAGCCGCCCCCTCCAGGAACACGTATCCGAACATAAAACACGGGCAGGATCTCAAGATACGCCGCGCACACAATTGGCTGCCGTCTTGCAGTCGATGTTCGTCCCATCGACAGTGAGCGACTGTCTGAGAGATGGTTTCCAAGGTGACACAGTCGGTGACTGTCGTGCGTAGAAGTCGTTGCTGCCTAAACGGGCTACTATACACTCAGAAATTACGATGCAATAATTTTCATTTAGTCGGGATACTTTTCTTTTGTTACTGGCGCAGTCGTATTGTTGCGACGTCCTGTGGAGAATTTTGGCACTACTAAAAATTCCAGTGCCGAGGCCGGTTGAATAGATTTCTTAATCCAGCTTTCCTTGCTTTTTTTGTTCCAAAATGGATTGCACTTGGGAGTGTGGTCTTGTTTATTATAGCAGCAGCTGTAAAAGAATTTTAATGTGGTCGTGATGATAAATGCATTGCGGAGAATCCTGCACGACGGCAAGACCACGAACTTTTCTGCGATGTCTTTCCTCGGAAGTCCAAAGCGTTTTACTACCCCCGGAAGCAAAATGTCAAGCGAGTGTGCGACAACAGCGTTTTACCGCAGCTTTGAATCCAGTTCTTATACAGCAGTGACAATTGCCGCCGTATTGGCACCAGTATGGGTTTTGGAGGGCATAACTACAAGGTGCACTACATAAAAATGGAGGGAAAAACAACGGAAGAGCGGATTTCTTAGGCTTAAAATAACGTTGTTTTCTCCGACAACAAAAATCGCGCGTTTTAGGTCTAAGAAATCACTCTTCACAGCATCGGCTTCAGTATGACGCCCTTCTGTTTCTCTCTGCAGTGCCCCTTGCAGCTAACCCATTAAAGCTCCTGCATAGAGTTATATACAATAACACTACGTCGTGTCACTGCTCTATACGTTAGTCAAAAAATAAAGTAATTTACAGAACAGACTCGAAAATCTGGAATTTATTTTTAAGTTGGGGTTTACGCCAGACCCTGTTCGATGGACAAGTGTCGGATTCTGTTGAATGAGTTACTCAATTACTCGTCTGTTCCCAGCATACGAACGTATGCTTTATTCCACGGCTACATACATTACACAAAAAAGCCAGTCCATTACCAGAGGTTATACTACGTGAAGACAAAACTTGATTTTTGGTTGTTTTTCGGTGTGTGGCAGTTGAAAAGCCGAACAAGTTAAACAAAATGGTTCTTAAGGGCAGAGACCTGACGATGGATAAGTTTTTTTTTTATTTGATCACTATAACCAGGGACCTTCTACTATTGGGTCGGTCCACTCAATGCTATAGCTGAGAGATTTCCGGTTGTAAGGTATGCACGGGCGAGATTACCCAAGACGCCACAGTTGGCGCTGTGACTGAGGTTGGCGCTAATGACCAAGTTGTCGACGCGCCATTAAGCCTTAATCCCCCCCCCCCTCATTTTATCATGGTTTCCAACCAAAACAATGGCGTGCATTTACGAAACTCGCTTGCAAACGGTGCTGTTGTGTTTGCTGATACGATACAATAAACGTTGCGTGTTTTCATTCGCAGTGTAGATTGGATTTACGCAGCTTAATGCACTCGTGAAACATTTCAAACGTTTGGAGCGAATGGGTCGTAATGAATATTCATTCATTTGTTAGTCCAGCTTTGTGTCGATACATCCAATTCGTTCGGCAAAATCAACAGCCAGCAAACAACAAGAATAATTTCAGTGCTTTTTATGTGATGCAGCGCCACCTGATAAACATCTTTTTAACTTAGTTAGGCCGAAAACTTGTTAAAGAGAAATTTCGTTGCTTTGGCTTCTAACACATCCGTTAGACACAGAAAAAGCGACAAATAACGATGTTTACGTTCAAATAATAATTTTCTCAAAGCTTCGTAATTTGATTTTAACACCGCCGCCATCAAAATCCGCTATACGGCAAGAGATTACGAAGCGTCGATTTAAACTAAGGAAAAACTTGATTAGACCTTCGAATTTTACAAGCGACTGCGAGGAGTCATTTTTCGCTTCAGTTATAACCATCGAAAATTCGATTAAAAGCAATTTTTTAATGAATATTTGTTATTGGATAATGACTCAGAAATTTGTCATGACGTTTGTCATGTCATTGTACGAGCCTACAATGTTCATCAAATGAACATAATTGGAAAAAAAAGGACCTTAAGGCTACGAAAAAAAAATTAGTTGTTTCTCAGGCCCTGCCTGGTGGTCAAATTTGCCCCTTGTCGATGCTTTTTATTTGCTAGTTCAAGCTAAATTTATTACCGTTACAAGGAAAAGCAATTCAGTTAGCTGAAAATAAGCATTATTTTAGCCTAAATTAACCACTTTCAGTTCCGTAAAATTAAGTGTTTTGCAAGTTTTTCCGTAAAATTAAGATGCAAGTGTTTTCAGCAGTTGAAAGTAAGACTTGAGTTACTTCCAATAAAATAAAAAATAAAATAAAAAGCCTGGTGGCCTGGTTACTTTTTGAATGAAAATACTCGAGAAGCAAACTTATTTCTTTTCGCGGCCTAATAATACTAATATGGTGAATTAGAGCCGAAGGCAATGTCTGAAATACAAACGAATTTCGGACTGGGTCAAAGAGATTCAAAAGTCGATACCATAAAAACAAATTGTGGTATCAACTTTTGAATCTCTTTGACAACAGTACAAAAGTT
The DNA here is from genome assembly GCA_023313725.1 of Lithobius niger. NCBI lineage: Eukaryota > Metazoa > Arthropoda > Chilopoda > Lithobiomorpha > Lithobiidae > Lithobius > Lithobius niger. Next base: position 82,099 of record JAHWFP010128283.1, on the reverse strand, counting down.
TTACGGTAAAGGAGAAGAAAAGAAATAATAATAAAAACGAAGTTTCATGTGGAGGTATTTTTAAGGTTTACGTATGCTTTTAGCGTCCTTTCCAATTCCATTAGTTTCTCAACGTTAAGTAAATGTTCAGGCAATCTGTTAAAAGGTTTTGGTACAGTGTACACTCTGAAGACGATGTGTGCTTTCTCAGCCTCCACACGAGTTGTGTACTGTCAGTACACAGTCTGTGCAGCGACAGAACACATTCTCATCACAGCTTGTGTACTACCAGTACACAAATTGTGTACTCTCACTACACAGTTCGTGTGAGGCTGAGAAGGTACACATTGATGTGTCCTGTCAGTACACATCGTCTTCACCGTGTATTCTCTGCTACGTTCTCCATACCTTTTTTTTTTTGCAAATGGTACTGTATTCCGGTAAGGAAAGGGCGAGTATTACAGGATGAAAAATTACCCGTTACAGTAATTACCCTTCAAACCAAACACCTGACAAGAACACCCCGAAACAAAACCCTAAAGCGAAGCCGGATTCTACTGCTAGTGAGTAAATATAAAACCAACGAAAAACAGAATTGTCAACATGCAGCACTACAATTTAAAAATAGAGACAGAGTAGCCATCAAGTGCGGGTAAAAGACGAAATCACGACGTTTCGGTTCCTAGCTCAGAACCGTTTTCAAGTGAAGGGTAACATGTCAAACAACTGAAGAAAAAAAAATAAAATAAAAACAGCAGAGCAGGTAAGTCATGGTTATAAATCTTAGAGGTCTTAAGGATCTGAGGTCCCATGCTAAAATTAAAAATTAAAATTAAATAAAAAGTCGGCACAATTGGATTAAGACCAGTAAGATTTAAATTTAAATTAAATTTAATTTAATTTTAATTTTAGTATGCATGTTGTTTGACATGTTTTAAACCCTTCACTTGAAAAGGGTTCCGAGCTAGGAACTGAAACGTCGTGATTTCGTCTTTCACCTTCACTTGATGGCTATTCTGTTTGTATTTTTAATTACTAAAGTGCTTTTTAGCTTCCTGCTTTTTGCACTACAATTTAGGCAAACACCGGCCCCCAAACTCGGATATTTCCCCTTTTTTATGCGGAATTGCCTCACGTTTGTTTAGAAATGTCAATGTTGGCAATAAATCGGCTCTTAAAGTTCTTTAAGGCCAAGGCTATCACACGGAATCATACGGTTCTTAAATCTTCACCGAATTCTAATACCCCAAACTCTGATATTTCTCCTTTCTTATGCGGAATTAATTGCCGATACTATCGACTCTGAAGTTGACCTCAGGTTTGTTTAGAAATGTCAATGTTGGCAATAAACCGGCTTGTAAAGTTCTTTGGCCAAGGCAATCACACGGATTCACACGGTTCTAAACTTTCAGCGAATTCAAATTCATTTATCATCGAGGTTCTTAGCGCCTTACAAAAGTTCTGCATCCTAAGCTCAACTTAAAAGTTAAATACCCACGGTAAACAAAACCTAAGGCGCCAGCACCGTATTTAACGTTTGCGGCCAACCTTCAAAATCAGAGCGACGTTCCATTACACGATTGAAGTAATCTTGAGCAAACAAACTGCTGGGGGTCTCCGAGACCAACGCCAGGTCGTCCTTGAGTGCCCCTCCTCCTTCCCATCACCAAATTCGTGCCATTTCGTCAGTGCTGTCAGCGATCACGAGTTCAGTCAACCAATAAACGGAGGTGCCATTAATTTTCTTTCGAGGTGTGGCCCACCCTTTCCCTCGTTACTAAGACACGTGCAAGGTGCAAGCAACCTTGCTGACTTGCTCATGCAACCAAAGAACTAACGGACTCGGCTAATGGAAGACCTGCTCGATTCGAATTAAAATTCAGGGCCTACAGCGAACACTTTTCTTAAATCACCGAAGTGACGTGACGCCTCACTTGTTTTAGAACATAGGCTACTTTCTTGATGCGTCGAAGGGCACAAAATGGCGGCCTTTGCTATACAAATCGATGGGCAATGTGCTTTATTGACGAGAATTGCTGGATACATCGTTGGGCAAAATCGTGGCCATTGCTGGATGCATTGATGGGCAACATGGCGGCTATTGAAAGATGCATGGATGCATTGAAGGATGCATGGATTGATGGGCAACATGGCAGTCATTACTGGGCGCGTCGATGGGCAACATGGCGGCAATTGCTGGGTACATCGATGGGCAACA
>JAHWFP010128283.1:60101-75077 GCA_023313725.1 Lithobius niger | reverse complement strand
TATAATATAATATAATATAATATAATATAATATAATATAATATAATAATAATAATAATAATTTTATTTTTCAACAGTTACAAAAATGCAACTCTCGAAACTATAATAATACAATTTGTGTGAGTTTAATAACAGTAATTTTGAATGACACAAACGTTAATCACATCACCATACAACAACTACGCATGTGTAGATTGCAAATTATTAACATAAATACAATTTTTTTTTACATTATCATAATTCAATATTTCAATAAACAATTTATACAATTTGTTTTCATGGCATTATAAGTCTATATTTTCCCCCGTTTAGTTTTATAATCTTAAATTTATATTTTTTATTTTTCGTTAAGAAAGATGAGCTCCATTACACTCTTCTTAAACAGCTCTTTATTCATGCAATTTAATAAATATAATATATAATGTATAGTATAATAATAATAATAATAATAATTTGTTGGTAGAGCAACATGACTGGCAAGGACCTAAGGGGTCGCTTACTGCCAGCCTAAAAGGGGACAGAAGTAAATACATGAAGATAAAAAGTAAGAGGGGAAGGTGTGACGAAGAGTAATTAATGGAATTATTTAATGTGCAAAAGCAAAAATTTAAAGCATGCGTTAATTAAACATAAAGCAAGTTTAAAAATAGCATAGCCGAATGAATTAGAGTATCGTAGTTGAGTATTGTGATTGAGATTAGATACTCGGTGGCAACCAAAGTTTCTAATTTCAATCGCTATACTCAAGCGTTACTCAAGGTTACCACATCCTGGCTGGAGGAGGAAGTTGGTGGCAGCCTTGCTTGGGGGGGGGGGGGAATGAGGCTTAATGGCGCGTCGACAACTTGGTCATTAGCGCCAGCCTTGCTTGGCCTTTGTTGAAAGAAAACTTATGAATGAGAAAAAAAATGGTTAAAGTTGGAAATGTTCTGTTCACTTTGTTGAACATAGCGAAACTTGTTGGTTTCCTTTTAATTGCCCGAAGCCTTTTCCTTCTGAGCGTGTTTAAAACCCATCCGGTGGATTCCCCAAGGCGCGGCTTCCCCTTCCTACTTCGGTGATATGCGGGTAGCTAGCTAACCGGCTGACCAAACTCATTTCTTCTGCTCATGGAACTTTAGCCTCCTCTGAGCCGTAATTTCCCTTGCGTGTCGAAAATTAATTATCTGACCCTTCTCTCTACGTGCAGTGTGTAGTAGCACAGGATATTAAAATTGCCCAACTTTGTTTAGACTGGACGCTGGAAAGGACCGCACTCGTTGAGGTTGAATTTTTTTTTTTTTTGCGTTTTTAAGGTGGCGAATGTGCACGCGTGTCGTTGTTGTACTACTAAGAGAAGGTATGGAGAGAATTAGGCGTGTGTCGGTGACGGGGGGGGGGCCCCCCCCTGTTAGGGAGAATAGATGGAGATTGCACACCTCTTTCATCACATAAGGTGAAATGTGAGTTTTAATTAGGTTGGGAAATACGTGTTTGCAAGATTTATTTATGAACAAAAGCTGACAGGCCTGCAGTATAAGACTGATTTTGTGAGAATTTTACACGAATCTGCAATGGCGCCCGCATATTGGGGCTTTTACAAGGCCTCTTTTTTTTTTTTTTTTTGGACGGTCTTTCGGTAGATAAAATTAGGAAGGAAGGCCATTAAAATAAAGATGAAAATCATTAAAACATAAGCAATTCGTCGATTGCAATATACTACATTCCAGGGTTTCAAGCTCAATCTGGACTAGTCATAAAACAACAAACACAGACAAATATATATATATATATATATATATATATATATATATATATATATATAAACCTGTATAATACACAAATTAAGCACATACAAACATGCACACGCACACAAACATTAAACATTTCAAACACAAACTGCATTCGCTTTCTGACATAACCACTGAGTAAAAACAGTCCTTGTTCCCTGGAATTGGTGTTCAATTTATAGTTCGTTGCGTTCGAGTGAACTCTAATCCGTTTTCTTTTTTCGTGTACCTTCACGGCTGTGATTATGGGGATACGAGCTCTAATGTTTTTTTTTTACCAAACGGCGAAGCTCTTTTTTTTGTTCCGTAATTACTTATTTTTTTAAACTTTTTTTTTTGGACCTCGGAATGCTGAGGTCGGAAAAATAGTGCCTGTGTTTATTTTCGTGATATGGGCAAAAGACGCTCGCTACACGGCTTTCTACTTTGAAACACCATTCGGGAAACTACTCTACTTTAAAATCTATAATAACAGTTCATGTGTGGGAATTGTCAATAAGTATTGGCACACGAGGTGATGGTATGGGTATATTTTCAACAGACATTGACACACTGTGTTATGGTCTCGCAACGTCTGTCTTCGTCAGCCGACCCTACTAATTCGTAATCTCTACTTGAACCGTATCGGATCGTTCGTTGCTTCTTTTCAATTGCAATGCAAAGGAACAAGCACCGACACGATCAGAAAATGGAGAAGCCGTCAAGTGCTAAACAAGCAAGACAATTGCGTTTCGGGGATTTCAATTCCCGTCATCAGGTTTAATTAAAAATACTAATAAAAAGACATCCCAAAATCTCGGCAGGTATTTGCCTAGTCGAAACGTTTTTTAAAAGGCATAATGCGTAAAATTCCCAGATGTAAAAGAGAGAGAGAGAGAGAGAAAAAAACCCTGAAATTTTTCCTCAAAAGGGCCAAAAATCAAAGGCGAAGCAGCATACGTCTTTCCCCTTGCCATGCCAATTGGAGGAAAGACTCGGCTTCATGCAAATCCAGCACGCGGTTTCACGGATCCGTCCATTACGGCAACTGCCTGCGGAGAGTCGTTCGAGTATTTTAAGAGAAAACTGATCAATATTCGACAACTATTCTTTAAGGTATTTTCCTTCGGGGATCAAATGGTTATGGACTGGAGTTTTGTGAGTGTGGATAATGGGTGTTTCCAGGCTCAATCTGGCTCTAATTTTTTTCAGTAAAAAGTATTTGAACTTGGTCCAGTGCGGGGGCGTGGCCCGTGGCGTACTTGTCAGGTGACGATCCAGTTGCTTGGCAACGCTGCGAACTAGTTTCTGTGTGTAGTTTAAAATTAGATTTATGGGACGTAATCCTCTTTCTAAGTTTTTGAAGGCTCTGGGCAATGCAATTGGCTTTTTATTTTGATTCCCCCATGGAACACGGGATACGGTATTGTGAGTGTTCCAGATGTCGTCTGCTCCATTATTATGTGTACGTTTCATGAGCTGTTTAATGCAAGGATGGCTATTCAAGACCGATCTGATTTCACTTCCTCTTTAACGTTTCCCAGTTGCTTGGCAAATGCTGGAGAAGCGAACTAGACAAGCGACTTATATTAGACATAACCTTCAAAAACTTAAAAGGAAGATTACGTCCCATATTAAAATCAAATTTTAAACGACATACAAAAACTAGTTCGCGAGGGGGCCCTGAACACGGGGAATGCCCGTGTGTGAGGCATTGCTCTTCTGTTAGCCCTGCTCTTTAGAAAATAAAGGTATTGGGGGGGGGGGGGGGCAAAGCGCGTTTTACCATTCAGCATATGATTCGCATTAACTGAACCCACAAGGTAAGTTTTTTGGGGGAGGAAAGGGGGGAGGGACGAGACACGGTAGGTAGAGGATGGGAGGAAAACGGCAGTATTCCAGGAAGAGAAATGTCTTGTCGCAGTCAACATTCAAACAAAACCGAGTGAAAACTGGGAAACAACCACGGGCGAAACAAAACCCCGGGCGAAGCCGGGTACGACTGCTAGTTAAAGTATAAGATGTGAGTCATCTGCAAGCTTTTTCGGTAGAGGGTGAATTGGACTTTCTTACATCTCGCTATTATTACTGTGACGTCAAGGAATGGAACTGCTTTATTTTGTGAGTGTTCCGTATTGTGAATGTGAGCCTGTGAGGGATAGTGTGATACCGTTCAAGAACTTAAGCGCTGCGTATTATTATCAGATTCGATGGCAAGAGTGATAGCTGTCATCAATATATCTCTTGTAGTATTTAATTTGTAGAAATTGCCGAACCAATTTCCTGCCTATGGAATTCAGAACTATGTCGCAGAAATATGTAGAGAGTGGGCTCCCCATGGAGACCCTTTTATTCCGTTCGTAAAATTTATCTTCATACGCGAAAAACGTAGTCGAAAATATCAATTTAACTGCTCTAATCAGGAGCGTTTCATTCCACCCAATTTTTACCAATGAGGGGATGGGGGGGGGGGAACCCTCCTGGAGTTTAGACCTGATTTCATGTAGTATCAGGTCCCAGTCAAATGACGGAAACATTTTCTCAACGTTAAAAGACACAAACTCATGAATAACCTGCCGGGATGACAAAACCTTACAAACAAGTCATTAATAATCTTAAGAGCATTTGGGGTGGCATGTTCACCCACTGCTTGCTCTTTAAGGATGGGAGCCAAAATGTATGCGATTGCTAAGTTAGGGGTTTGCTTCCCTTGATCCTCAGAGAAAAACCCCTCTTCCTGGGTGTTGATCTGATGAAACATGCAAGGGGGCACTTAAGGGCATCTGACCACTTGCTTGTTTGGCACTTGAGGGCTTCTCTCTTTTCTTTTCTTTTTTCAACTGCAGCGCTCTTGGCCTCTGACCTCCTTATTACCTCTTTCGTTGAAAACGATACACTTAACCCGTTTTTCGCAATGGTGCCTCACCTCTTCTTCCCTTTTGAAAGCTTTTGGGCGCCTTTACTAATCCCCCCCCCCCCAAAAAAAAAAGCCTGCCACTGACTGGAACTCTTAGCCAAGAAATCCGTTGGCCAAACGCTTCAGCCGAGCTTGGAATTCGTTCAGCTTTTCTTAGTGGTGACCTAAAGTTTAAGGGAAACCAACTTCCTTCTTGACCTCCGTACTGCAAATAATGCAAAAAATCCTAAGGTGAAGGGTTAATTCCAAAAAAAAAGCGTTAAAGACTGGCATTGTGTAGCCGGTATTGTATGTCATTAATGCCTTACGTGCCAGTGGTTATAAACCAGCGTTCGGGGAACCTTTAGCGACATACGTTCCAGTTTCAGAAGGGAAAAAATCCCAAGCTCCTCAACTTTCTACTGTTGCTAGATAGGATTATAGTTCCGTGATAATTGAGAGCATTGCTCTTTTTACAAACTGTTATTTCGAATGATTATTCAAGTCAACAGAAATGGTCTGTATTTACCCTACTGCCAGTTTATTTTCATTGCTTGACGCCTTTCGTTCCCCTATACCCCAATTTGGGTACAGAATTTGATAAGAATTGGACGTAGGAACAATTTCTCACTCAATGCTGCTGTCTTCAAGACGAGTATTTAAGTATTCAAGACTATTCGAGTATTCAAATCTTCAAGATAGTCGAGATAAGGTATTCAAGATTGAAGTATTCAAGTACTCAAGATTGAAGTATTCAGGATTATTAGTATTCAAGACTATTCGAAACAAAAAATAGTGTGAGCATTACGTGCTCACTGTGTGCGTGGTCGCATCCCACTAGGCAATGTGTAGCGTGTCATCGATTTGCCATCCTGGTTCTAAACGTCATATGCAGTGTAATTGGTGCCCTTTTTAAATTTCGCATTACACCAGAGCTTCTGCGAACGTCACAGTGTTTTGCAGCTGCTCTCTCAGTATATTATTTTGGTCCGTCTTAGTTGCCTCGCATCCGCTGGCTTATTTACACTGACAACGAGAAGTCGTTTTTTCGTCCGCGCATTGTGCGACTGAGTCTGCGCAGAGTCACATATGCCGGTGCTGACCGGGCCTCAGCCGTGTAAGGTCATTGTTCCCAGTTGCTCGAAGCGGCCGCGGGATGCGCTATTTCGTTGTCGCGCTTAAATGTCGCCGTATTATTGCAAGTCCGAGTGTCCATGTTGAGCGAACGCAAGACTCAAGATTCGCCGTTAGTTGCCTTGATGTCGATTCCTGTGTATGAATGTATATGTCAAACAATACGGTGTAACCTTGGTCGTTTGGTCGTCCACCATTGCTGAGGGCATGGCAAGGACTTTACCAGGCCTACATCAAAATGAGCCCTTCCAGCTCAGTTTCTCCAAGCACACCTGAATTTTCGAACCTACGTGGGTTCTTTATCAAAGCGAATAGGTAGTTATAATATCACATGTTGATGCATTCGTACTGCAATGCTAGAGGTGAAATTCTTAGACCGCTGCAAGACAGAACTACTGCGAAAGCATTTGCATACAATGTTTTCATTAATCAAGAACGAAAGATAGAGGTGTGAAGACGATTAGATATCGCCCTATAGTTCGCATCATAGCGCTAGTCATTCTGTCTCGGCGTGTCAACTTTGACTACCTGTTCTCTTTGAAGAATACCACGTAGTTCCGAAAATTCAAGTGTGCTTCGCATTAAAGTGTTTGGCCAAACTGAGATGGCTGGGCTCGTCTTCATCTTCCCTACAATTGTTTTCTACTGGACCAAGCTTGCATTCCATTCCCAATTCTCTATTTGCCTATTGGTTTAAGTCTCCATTTTCGATATAATATTTGAACTTTACCGTTTTACGTGGCCCAGTTAAGTTTCCCTAAACCGCAATGTGGAGCAGGATACCCGATATGTAGGATATCCTGTGTGTATGTCAGGATATGTAGGATACCCTGATAGGTAGAATACCTCGTATGCAGGATATCCTGTGTTTGTCGGCCATGAAATTGGTAGGCCATTCGGCACTTTAATATCGTTGACTAAGGGTATACACGGATATTCACTACGTCGCTATAATTTAAGTCGACTTAACTTACGTCGACTTAAACTACGGTTTTTTAGGAGATAGGTAGATGGAGGGACATTCAAGTCGGAGTGAAGCAGAATGACAGCGTGTACACGGAAATTCCCGCTAAAGGTCAAACCAGACGGTTGCTCACCGCTGCTGCGCCAAACCGGACGGTGCACCAAAGACGTGAATATCGGTCGATGAACAAAACATCAACCATTTAAGATAGGAGTAATTTTGACTTTATAGACGCGAAGAAACACTTCGCTTCACTTCTCGTTTGTGTGATCAGGGCTTCTGTCGATGCAATTCACCAGGCTTCTCTAATGCCCTTAACCAAACCCAAGCCCCCATTCAACTAACGGCTTCTGTGTTGCTTGTGGTTTCAGAGTTAGGACAGCACTATGGGTAGTTATGATAAATAAAAAGCTAAGAAGTATACACGAACTCAACTTGTTGCTTGTTGACGTTTCGCACGCTAATTTCAGCGAGGTAAGAAATCGATGATAAGTGGATGCACCCTATTGCTGAAAGTGCTACGTCGATGGAAGGTGTTGATTTAAGATATAGTGACTTGAAAGTTAATTAGGTGGATACTGTACCACTTCGACAACTAACGCAGTTCAGTCCAGTTTAAGGTCAGTTGTGGTGCAGGAAGTGTATACGGGGTATACTTTCTACCTTGTGTCATCCCACGCGTAAGCCTAAGGAACTTTCTGGGGTTCGAGTCCAGCAATTAGATGTATGGGTGAATAGCGAATATTCGCAGATTGTGGCTACCAGGTCTGGTCTGAAGGGCCGCCAAATATTGACGTATTAGGCCTATGCGGCTAAATAGACCTAGCCGTCACAGTACATTGACCTTCTTAAAGCGTGTTATTGACGTGCGTTAAATCGACTTGAGTTAAAGCGACCTAACGAACCTCCGTGCACCCTCTGTCAATACGTCAAATCGAACCCAAAGTCAAACACGATTCTCTCCTAGTTCTGTATAGCCATAACTTTCAACAGGTGAAGCAACACACAAATCAATTTCTTTTTACACAACAAACAAGCCACGTGCCTCCTTAATGATTGAGTGTAAAGTTGGGGTGCCCACGTGCACCAGGGAGCAAACGGTAAAGTTAAGCCTAACGACATCACGGGCGCTTTTTTCTTTATTTCGACCGTTTTGAAACGTAGATTTTGAACCGCTAGTTGGGCGCCATCTAGTGACAGTGATATCTTAAACCTTTACCGCTTGCTGCCTGGTGCACGTGGAAGCACCAACTTTACAGTCAATAATTAAGAAGGCACGTGCTTTGTTTGCTGTGTAAAAAGTAATTCCTTTGCGCATTCCTTCGCTTGCTAGATGCTACAACCTGTTATTCGGTGAATTGGCAACTTTAATATCTCCGCTTAGCCAGTGAATCGATCGTAATTGTATCATCAAGGTTGTACGCCCACCTTTGTCAGTACAAAGTGTTCCTCGTAAAAAAAAAAATAAAAAAAACAGCGAGGTTTTTTTTTACCCAACAACCAATAAAAAGGTCGATTTATTCATCACGAAATGCCACGGAATTGATTTGGGTGAGGCAACTTGCTGATGTTTGTTTATCTCCCAAAATGTCCGGCCGAATAGGAGTAGACTGAATAAATTAGAATAATTGAGTGGGACAACACTCAAGTCGAAGTTAAGGAACGAATGACAATGGGTCTCTTTTTGTCTCGGCGGGAAAATGGAGACTGTCCCTAGGTGATAAAAGACGGCAATAGACTGCACAAAGCCTATGTCGACGCTCTCGAAAAGTTCAATCGATGAAAGAAAACAGTTGACTGGGATCTCTCTGGATGCCACGTGCATCGTTCCATTTTAAAGGAATGGTCCGGTGGCTAAACCTAAGGTCTTTCGCCAAATCGTTGAATTATTGCTTTGTACAAGACGGGCAGCAAGGTAGCCATCAAGCAGCACTGCTAATATAATGCTTAACGCACAATTTTTACGTGGTACGTGGTAAATGCAGCAATGAAAACTTTTTTGTTGTTGTTGTTGTTGTTCTTGTTGGGACATCTGATAATCCTAGCGTTTCATTCTACTGAACGGATTATCAGCAGGGGCGTCGTGCACCCACAAAATTGACGGGGGACGAGGGGGGCGCAACCTTTTCCAGGTAGGGGGTCTGGGGGAGCGCTGTAAGCTCCCCCAGCTCACGCATTTTCAGCAATTTTAATGAGTGTGATACAGCTGGAAAACACAAAATGACATTTTTTTAAATTGCACAAGCCAAAATTGTCTTTACTTATGGGAAATTGGGATGAGGATTGGGGGAGGAGGGGGGGGGGGGGCACGTGCCCACCCGTGTCCCAATGGCACGTCGTCCGTGATATCAGTATTCATCTTTACAGGATAGGTTTTCTCCAGTTGTAGTGCCCAAGTCGTATGATATATTTCGAAAAACAAAAACAACAGGAGATAAAGTTACGGCCAAAAACCGCTAACGGCTTATCTCGCTTATATTATTGGCATGCCAAACGAGATGGAAAAGCTTTGATGCTGAGTTCATGGGCCACAATTGTTGTACTCTACTGAGTTCTTATAGTTCGGTTTCTTTCGCCGTGCGTTTAGCATCATTGCTGCATTTGCAACAATAAAATCAAAAATTACCAGGTTTGAATGTGTTTACTTAATCCACTCAAAACCAAAACTGGTATAAAAGATACTGCCAAGTTTCCAACAAGAGTTGGCCTTCGAAGGTGGTGATATCATTCAACCAGGGAGAGGCCGCCAAGGTTAATCCTATTAGCCAAGTTAATTGCACAGAGTAATAATTCGAAAGTTATATGAAAATTAGAACATTGCTATAACTAGTGGTAGATCTTCAAGTTTTCATTTAACTTCTCAAGTATTGTTCGGTACGATTAACTTGGCTAATAGGATTAACCAACTTGGCGGTCTTTCCGTGGGTGAATGATATCACTTCTTTAAAAGGCCGAACCTTTTTGGAAACGTGGTGACGTCTTTTATATCAGGTTTGGTTTTGGATGGATATCACAACTTTCATAGGACTGTGGACGCACGTAATTTAAAAAATATATACCCTAACGCATAAGAGAGCTGTATGTAATGCTGGCTGCATTAAAATAAAAATCTTAAAATCGGTGAAACTAGAAAAAAAAATACGAAAGGTGTAGTACAAAGTATCGGCTACATCGGAGCCAAACATCATGAACACAGCTTAAAATTTGTGGACTACATCACCTTACGTGTTTTTTTTTTCTTGTTTCACTGAGCTAAAACCGCTGCCATGTTGGAATTTCGGATGAATTCTAAGCTTCTATACCACACGCCATGGCTGTTTGCTGTGACATCACGTGACTGGGCTAGTCCAATCAGACAGCCAAACAGCCATTGTTCTCGTTCGTCATTGGCTAACTCATGGTGACGTCACGGCAAACAGCCATTGCGCATGGTTTAGCTGCATGGTGGCTAAGGCGAATCGTTGCGTATACTCACCCTAATGAACGATGGATCTAACAGAAGAGAGCAATCTATGATCCATTTATTTCTATTTGAGCGGTATAGAACACTCTTTCTTAAACCAGGCTATAGTGCAGCCTAATCCCTCCCGCCAGGAACCTTATAAACCTTAGGAACAAGTTGTATTTAACAGCCTTAGGGGGCCGTTCATTAGGGATGTGCGATACTCGAAAAATTCGAGCCGAGCCGAGTATGAAACTTGTACTCGAACTCGGTTCGCTGTCCATACTCGAAAACCTCGAATTCGGCGAAAATGCGATAACTTTGTCAATTTTTGACCGATTTCGACATTACAATATACCAAATCGATCGTCTCAATGAGAGTTTTCCAGTGGTGCAGATTAAGAGTCAATAATTGAAATCATTTTCAAGTTATATCCTTAAAACTGAAAAACCATGACCCACACAGTCAGTTAAGCATCATCCTATTATCTTAACAAATTAAAGAAAAACGTGCAAACAAAATATTTCCATTAAATACTCCAACTCGGCTCGATACTCGATTCTTCGGTTGCAAACTGGGCTCGGCTCGACTCGACTCGAAGTAAAAATTTTCTACTCGCACATCCCTACCGTCCATACATTACGTCACGCTTTTTGGCCTATTTTAAAATACCTCCCAACCCTTTGTCACAAAAGTTACAAAATTTAAACCACTCCCTAAAAATTACTTTTACTTCTGCATTCTCCCCCCCCCCCCCCCCCCAATGTAATGTATTTCAAAATTCTTACATTTGCTTAATACTTTAATAATTTGTTGTTGGAGGAGCGGAGCCTATAATGGGCACTAAATTGCAAAATTTTGGTTGGTTGCACTTCTGAAGTCTGGTTGAAGCCCAAACAAAGGGTCCGATTGGAATGAAATTTGCTACATCGCTCGAAACCCCCAAAGTATTGTTGACCTCGAATTGTGATGCCACATTTTGGAAGCATCCCCCCCCCACGCCCCACCCACCGAGTTTGATCCAGAATATGACGGGAACAGTAGGCGTGATTGGTTGATCTTGATTGACCCGTGACTGTTATCACAATGTTAACTTCTGAACATTTAATAGCGGTCCTGGAAAGGCGGTGTAAATTTCACGGTGATCATCGTGGCTGAGCGGTGAGAGAGCTCAGCCTGGTTGCTGGAGTATTGCGGTTCTGTGGAACCCTGGAAAGGGGACCTTGGCAAAGTCCCCGCCAGGACTGCCGGCCAGGGTAGTGTGAGAGGCAACCATGCTCCATCAGCGGCTATGGGATGTATTCTGGCTAATTCTGAACAATCTTTCGGCCCCGACGATGATCGGAGGTTTCCCGGATCGAATCCCCAGGCTAGCACCTCCCTTTACCAGATTTCTTCTTCTCTAAAAAAAAAAATCTGGTAATGTTCAAAATTGAGCCGCTTCATCCATACAAGCATTAATTGCTTCGGCTGACATAAGGCTCGTCAAAATTAATTTTAAAAAAGGAAAAAAAAATTCAGACATCGTTAGAGACAGTGGTTGCGAAAACAGTTTACGATGTAATTCCTATACCTTTCGGTAGAAATCATCGCCATACCACAGTCATGTGGCTCTGTCTGTGCGGGATTTAGCTTACGAAGATCGTCTTAGGGTTCTTGGGCTATACCTATACTGTTATAGATCCCGGCTCATTAGAGGTGACTTGATCAATGTTTTTCAAATTACTCATCGGCAACGGAACATCGATCCCTCTTTTTACTTTACACCAATCTCCTGCCCTGTTACAGACCCGTCACTGCAAATTACTTGGTCAACTTTCTAACCTGAATGGTCGTCATCGTTTTTTTTTTTTCACCCAGAGTTATCACTTTGTGGAATTCCCCACTAACGAAGTTTGTTAGGTCCATCACTCAACTCTTTCAAGGCACGCCTCGATTCTTTCTGTTAAGGGCTGGGTCCGTGGGCGTCACGGAATTCTTTGACATTGCGCCGCCTTTTACTCTATTCTATTGGAGAACGGGAGGGGGGGGGGGAGACCCCCATTTTTCCAACTCCTTTTTCCGGTTTTGCCAACTAGTACCGAACATGGCAGTGGTGCTGCCACTAAAGTGCGCGCGGCCTATCTTGAGTTCGCCGCAGGACGACACAGATTATCGATTGTACGTTTTTGGCAGCAGAGTGCCTTGTTGATATCCAAGATGGTTACAAAAACAATGGCGGCCAGGAAGACGTAGCCGCTCTTAAAATACTTAACAGGACTCAAGATACGCCGCGCACAATATAAAGTACTTTCGAAAGCTTCTGGCAAAGCCAGGTAGGGAGTTTGGGGGAGCTCTTTAAGCTAAAGCATTTTACGCTCTTTTAGTGCCTGTTTCTGGCCTCCAGTGAGCACATTTGCAACAAATTGTCAAGCAAATTTCGGTGATTTTTTCTTGTTCATTTTTCAGGATGGCAGGTTCCGTAAACACTTATCTGTGACTAAATGTTTTGTTTTTAGACATTTCCTTTGCATATTAAACCGAGATCAGTTTAGAATTATATAAACAGGCCATAGGGGGTGGGGAGGAAATTGGGGTGGCGGTTGGGGGTTTGCTTAAATGGACCTATAGGCTCTAGTAATAATAATAATAAATTCAATTTCCTGCCCACAAGAGGAACCTAGGGGTAGGAATGGGTCGAATTATCAACCACTTACAACCTACCCAACGTTAAGGGTAGCTTTTACACGATAAACAGAGACCAGCACTCGTTCTTTGTTCAATTGTTCCATCATGTCTCGTTGGTTTTTTCAGAAGCATGGTACTCTGGCCTTAATAATGAATGGCGATCTGTATGCAAGCATGCATGGGCAGTAGGGGAGGGGTCAGAGCAGGGGCGTACCCATTAATAAAAAAAATGCTACCAAAAATGGTACATTTTTAAAGATTAACATGAGGGAGAACTGAATTTTATATAAGTGTAAGTTGGCGAGTATTGAAATGGGCCACCATTGCAGGCAAGGGCAGAAAGCAAAACTGTGCTGCCGGCAAAAAAAAAAACAACAACACGTGTGCCACCGCAAAAAAAAAATAGTCGTATTCGCCACTAAACAATGTTTAATCGGCACACCCCTACGCAAAGTGTGTTGGTGCCTTCGCGATAGTGATAAGTCAATAAAGCTGGTTCTTACCTCATTTTACAGGTATTGCTCTGGAGATGTGCCCTTTTCATAAGGCCTCTTCTAATTGGTCAAGTGGTTCAGGTGTTAAGGACCTCTAAACGACCAAATTGATTGTTTTACATTGTCTTAAATATTGTTATTTAGCAACAATGCCAAACTGAACATTAAATAAATCCGTGCGTCTGCAGTACTAATAAGAAATACTAATCATATGAAAAAAGGTGACTCATCAAAATCTGACGAAAGCCAACAAAGAAAAAAATGGACCAGAAAACTAAATTAATGTTTCCATCTCAAAATTGCTAGGAAAAAAATGGATTTCATCAATTTGGACCAAAAAGATCTGATATCTACCCCAAAACAAAACTTGGTTAGGATTCCCGCCAAGCTTTTCGGCCGTGTGAAGTCGTGATATCAAACGCCAAACTCTTTCACCAAGCTAATCCCACCGACTAAGACTTCGAATGTTAAATGAAATAATCGGGCATGAAAGCTTCCTCGTTTTTTCCATCCTTGTTTTAGCTGATTTCCTCGTTTTTTAGCTTTGCAAACCTCCTAAAATTGCATTAAAGACCCTAAACCTGTGCAAATTTGTTGGCTTTTTTCCTATTTCCTCGTTTTTAGCCACGAGTGACTTCCATGCCTGAATAATTGAAAATTGCGTAGTAAGCAATATCATATATTTCATTTACCCTTCGAACTATTACTCGGTGGGATTAGCTTGGCGTTTGATATCACGACTTCCCACGGCCGAAAAGCTTGGCGGGAATTTTTTACAAGTTTTGTTTTGGGGTAGATAAGTACTTACATAGCCTACTGATGTTATTAACAATTCAATTTTCTAAAGAAATGTTATTAACATTTCTTGAGAAAATTGAATTCGTACTCTTAATTATGATTAAAATGCTACTGAATGCTATTTTTTTTTCCGAAAATGATACTCTTTATTCTATCCTTCGTATCTGGGGTCAAAACGTGCTACTGTAACGCCAAAAATACTGCATACGGTCACACTGGTTGTGACGAAGTGATATCAACGTCAAGAAAAAAAATTAATTCGAAACAAAATCATACGAATTCAGGGGAACATAAAGCGGTAAAAACTGGACTGCAGCATATTTCAAAGTAATATGCAGACGAGCACTTTTTTTATGCTTCATGGTTCACTTTTTTGTGAAAAAAAAAATCAATGATATAAATGAGAATCGTCTTTCCTCGGGCTAATTTGTAAACCAATTTGGAAAATAAGTTTCCATCTTTGTTGTCTTGAGTTAAGAATTATTGGGTCAGGACAAATGTCGTGTTCCTTAAAGGTGTATTTGGTTTTATATTGCATCGTTTCCCAGTTTTTCTTCCCTTTCTATTTTCGTTGGAATTACGAAGTCAACCTTTTTGGGACACCAGGATAATGCATTCTTTCAAAATCACTCTTCTGACGGCAAGTGAAATAACGAAATCGTTGCGGCTCGTCAAGGCAATAACTTTGATGCAGAATTCCTGTTCTTATTTTTGCGAGAAGAAAACCGCGTTACTTAAGTTACTTCTTAGTTATTTCTTTATTTATTTATTTATTTATTTATTGGCCGAAAACTAGTCAACAAAATTACGCCGAACGTGGAGAATAAATGTAC
>JAHWFP010128283.1:42453-60001 GCA_023313725.1 Lithobius niger | reverse complement strand
TTTATTTATTGGCGAAATTCAGGCGTGAAGTAGAAGAAGTTTCTTTTTTTCTTCAATTTCCCCCTCTTCCTATACTTTGTTCCACATTATGTTTTCAGAAAACTGACTGTGTGACGCCACATTTTCTTCCACTACGATTGCAAAAAATCCGTAAACATCCCATTCGTAAACCCTAAACAGTATCTTTGTTGAGTCTACAAGTGTGATATCCACATGTTTTTGCACTCTTAGTGCAAGGAAACGAGTCGTCATCCAGTCAGTTTTCTGAAAACATAATGTGGAACAAACTATATCAAAAGCGATAGGCGTACATTTATTCTCCACGTTCGGCGTAATTTTGTTGACTAGTTTTCGTCCAATCTTAGCAAAAAAGTCGTTAAATTCATTAGTGTATACCTTAGAACAATTAGAAATCGTTGCTTACAGCATTGTATGTAGTAAAAAGAAAAAAACTTGAGATATACCGATTTTAGCACTGCATCTTGCCACTAGAGGTTGTCATCAATGTGTGTTACCTTAACTGCAATTTAAATAACTCGTGTATTTTTCAGATGTTGTGTTTTTTGCCTTTTTAGATCAAATGTTTGCTCTTTTTAGGAAATATAATTAAAAACTTACGCATGCAAGTTAAAGTTGTTAACACACTTTGCTAACAACGTCATCTAGTGGCAAGAAGTGGTATTAAAATGGTAAAAAAAAAACAAAAAAACAATCCCATATATTTTTCTCAACTCGGGTCCTAGCTGATTATGATGTAGTAGGAGGAGGAAACAGGTGCAGTTAACAATAAAAACTCCAATAAAACTCGACTAAACTAAATGGCTTACAATAATTGTCCAGGAAAAACACAATGGACTAATAAATGCCCAAAGAATACAGTAGAGTACAATAAAGCATCGTTTGGGGGTAAATTTACCAAAGAAACTAAATAAAAACTAACCAAATTAAATAAGATTTAACTAAGTATCGCAGCATTAGGCAGAAAACATAAAAACGTAGTTTTAAATATCGAAAAACTGTTAGTAATTTGCTGTGGTACATCTAAAGACGCTGTACGCAGGCAGTGAATTTTACCAGCTCAGCCTCTATACGAGTTGTGTACTTACAGTAAACAGTTGTCCAAATATGTACCATATAGATTAGAAAGTTAACTAGATATACCGTCTTAAACTCGGTTAATTATTGACAACGGGCCCCAGTGGTCTCGCATTCAGTTACATCTTTACGTCACTTTCTCTGGTTGGGTTGGCAGTTAGTGCTCACACCGATCCTTGCCTTCCCGTTGCTCCTGCAACAAATTGTTGATTTATATTATTACTAGAGGAAGCCCGTGCTATGCACGGGGCCAGTCATGAATTAAGTTTACGGACACATTTCCCGGGACATTTTCCCGGCACTGTTCCCGACGACTTGTCAGATTGATCGACCAATCATTCCTGCCTCCTCTTTCAATGCAGATAGAATGGGAGAGCGCATTTGCAATGCGGGCGCGAGGAGGGGAGAAGTGATTGTTCGGCCCGACGACTTGTCAGGTTGAACCTTTATTGTGTTGATCGACCACTCATGCCTGCCTCCTGTTTCCATGCAGGTAGAATTGGAGAGTGCATTCGCAATGCGGACGCGAGGAGGGGAGAAGTGGTTTTCCTTTTAGCCTTCCTTTTAGCCGGCCTCCAGGATTATTATATAGATTATTACTTCTTCCCGTTCTACGCGGAGCTCTAGCGGTAGTTGCAGCTACTTCTGTCTGTGGTAATGCTTTGGCTTGGTGTTGCTTCGAAGGCAAAACCATTAGCAAAGGTATTAGTAGCCGCAACTACCGCCAGAGCTCCGCGTAGGTCGGGAAGAAGTAAGACGGTATATCTAGTTAACTTTCTAATGTATGTATGTACTCCACAACTCGTGGAAAAGGAGAGTTATTAGTCAAGTTACTGCCAGTACACATGCGTCATCAGAGTGTGTAGTATCTCAAGTTTTGTCAACGTAATCTAAGAGTCCGTTGACTAACATTGTTCGATTGTAGAATGTATGGCACCTAAGAGGTTTGTCTTGTGAAAATGAACATTAGAATTTTGAATAATGCAGTCATTAATTGATTTACTTTTTGAAAGCTAAAGTGCCCCTTCCCTTTGAAGTGAACAAATTCATTTAAGATTAAATATTTGCGTGTTGGAACAGGAACAGGCTGTGCTCCCAGAACGGTTGGGAGAAACGACAAGGCGACATCAAAAGATGCCGTTCTGTCCAAATACAAGAATGGGATTACAACAGTGGGTATATAGAAACTCCTACACTCTGAAGACGATACTAACAGTACACATGAATGTGTACCATCTCAGCCTCCGCACAAGTTGTGTATTGGCAGTACACAGTCTGTGCACTGACAGTACACAGTCTCGTCACCGCCTGTGTACTCTCAGTACACATCGTCTTGACAGTGTACCCACTTCTCAAACGCAACGTTCAGTCGCGGCGTTAATTCTCAAAAGGGTTGCTGGCGCTCTTCGCTTGCAGGCTGCGTATAGGTCACGTGATTACACAGACGCCCTCCGATCAAGGACCGCGGCAGAGGCACAGACAACATGGCGCCGGTATCCGTATCTTAAGCCGGACCATATTAGAGTTAAAAGATATTGCGCTGCCGCAAATTGCCACCACAATTCGCGGTATTTTTGCAAACCCCATAGCGAATGTTATCTGAACACGATTTAACTTCACGAAATTCGCTCTTTTCAATCTTGTCAGCGCGTTGTTTGCCGGCCATTGTTAAGCTGCGTGATCGTAACTTGTGGTGGTTCGTTGGGACACACAACAACTTTTTTTCTTCACGCACGGAACTTTTACGAAACTGTAACAACTGACGCGTGTGCTGCTGTAGTGCATGTTATCTGGTGTTGGAATGCCGAAGTTCCGGTTTCGTGAAAGTTGTATGAGTGTAGAAATAAAGTTGCGTGGCCCAACGAGCCCTCGCAGTAACAACACGCGTTTCTTTCCGTTTGCTGGTGGAGATGAGGCGATTGCTTTAAGATTACACAAAAATCTGCCGACGAGCAACAATGGGTTCCGAGTATCATTGGCAACAATGGTTTCTATTTTCAATCGTAACAATGGATGGATTCTATTTCACTGGGAACAATGCATTCGTTTAAGTGGATATTAAGCCGTAATTCCTTCCTTCTGATAAGTGTAACTAAATTTTTTTTGGGGGGGGGGGCGGGTGGGTGGGTGAGGGCGTTTGGTGTGGCTGTAAGTTTGTCGCGCTCCCAGCCGAAGCCATGGCGCCAGAAGGAGAGAGAGAGGGACAATTTTGCTAGGTAATTCCAATCGAAAATTCCTAGGATCTTTTGCATTCCACAATCGACATGAGCACGAGGTATCACAAGGCCCTCCTCTTCTTGAAAATACCAGGGGTGGCTGAGGTCAGGATCGAACCCAGAACCTCTTGCATATGAAAATGGTCGTACTAACCACTTACCTTAGGCAGCCCGACTACTGGCAACTTTGTAGCGTTTAAGCGCTGTCGTGCCCGTGCCAGGTATGTCATCCGTGAGGCTAGACGTGCTTCGTGGGCAGCTTATGTTTCGTCGATCACGCGCTCCACGCCTTCTCAGCAGGTGTGGCGGAAGGTGCGCCAGATCTCGGGGAGGAGCGTGCCTTCCCCGGTTTCACAGCTGAAGGTGGCGAATATCGTGATCTCTTCTGTGCCAGATATCGCCGATTGTCTTGCGTCTGCATTTGCGCGGGTCTCGAGTGATGACCATTATGATCCTGGTTTCCTCGGGATTAAGCGTAGAGAAGAGGCTCGCTTTCTTGACTTTCGCTCCGATGGGCTAGAGGAGTACAATTTACCATTTACCTGGCAGGAATTTGTTTCAGCTTTGTCCAAGTCGCATGACTCCGCCCCGGGGCCTGATGGTGTTCACTATCAACTGTTGAAACATCTGACCCTTGCCTCCCAGCAGTTCTTGCTGGGGATGTTCAACCGTGTGTGTGGGCAGAGGGCTCTATTCCAGCAGCGTGGAAGACTGCAGTGGTCATCCCGATTGTAAAACCGGGCAAAGACCCTACTTCTCCTTCCAGTTATCGCACAATCGCTCTGAGTAGCTGTGTCTGTAAACTTATGGAACGGATGGTCAGTGAGCGGTTGGTGTGGGTGTTGGAATCACGGGGATTCTTATCTGTGTCCCAGTGTGGCTTTCGACGGTTTCGGTCAACTATCGATCATCTAGTTGCCCTTGAATCAGATGTGAGGGAGGCTTTTCGCCTGCGTCATCATCTGGTTCAGGTTTTCTTTGACTTGGAGAAGGCGTATGATACGACGTGGCGTTATGGGATTCTCCGTAATCTCTATAACTATGGCTTGAGGGGACAGATGCCACTGTTGCTTTCTGCTTACCTCTCAGGCCGTTCTTTTCGCGTTCGTGTCGGGGCGACTCTTTCCCGCCCGTTTGTCTTGGAGAATGGTGTGCCTCAAGGAGGTGTTCTTAGTGTCGTCTTGTTTGCTATAGGGATCAACCCCATTGCTCAGCAAGCTGCTGTTCCCCAGTCATTGTTTGTCGATGACTTCGGCCTGCGCTTTCGGGTAGCTCGCATGCAGACCTGCGAGCGGCAGCTACAGCTGGCAGTTAACAAAGTCCAGACCTGGGCGGTAAGTAATGGTTTCCGGTTTTCTCCGGACAAGACTGTGTGCATCCACTTTTGCCGCCAACGAACACTGCACCCGGATCCTTGCCTGTACTTGGGACAGGCACAAGTTCCTGTTGTCCCACAGGCACGTTTCCTGGGTCTGGTGTTCGATTCCAGGTTGTCTTGGCTTCCACACTTACGTCAGCTTAAGACAAGGCTTTGCGGGCGCTTAACATCTTGCGGGTCCTGTCGGGCACTTCATGGGGTGCCGATCGCGCTGCCATGTTGCGCCTCTACCGAGCCCTTGTCCGCAGCAAACTTGATTATGCGTGTATGGTCTATGATTCGGCTAGTGACTCCACTCTCCGGATGTTGGACACTGTGCATCACAGTGCCCTGCGTGTGGCGACTGGGGCTTTTCGAACTTCTCCAGTGGTCAGCCTCTATGCTGAGGCCTCGGAGCCACCTTTGGCCATTCGTCGACGACAGCTTGCCATTCAGTATGCTGTGCGTTTGCGTGCTGTGCAATCCAGTCCTGCTTGGTCCATGGTTTTTGGGCCAGACTTGCGAGTTGGTAGACGCAGGGTGGGTAAGGGTGATTTCCGCGATAGGCTCCAGCAGTCCTGTCAGGAGATAGCCTTTGAAATGCCCTGCGTCTTGAGGCTTGGGAGAATGCCAGTTGCCCCTTGGCTTGTCCCAGGTGGCAGTTTCATTTTTGCTCTGGCGTCCCTCCCGAAGGGTTCCACTTTACCAGCAAGGTACTTACAGGAGTTCCGGCGGCTGAGTTCTCGGTACGCCGGTTATCTGCACCTGTTTACTGATGGGTCGAAGTCCGACGTTGGCGTGGCGTGTGCTTGTGTGTGTAAGGGTGTAAAGGTTGCCCATCGCCTTCCATCAGGCTATTCTGTGTTCTCTGCAGAGCTTTTGGCTCTTGGTTTGGCGGTGGAATGGATCCTTGACCTTCAGGGCACGCATTTCATTGTCTTTAGTGATTCCATGAGTGCCCTAGAGTCCTTGGCGAATTACAATCCTCGGAACCCCTTGACACAACGTGTCCAAGCTTTGCTTTCCCGCTTGCCTGGCCAGCGGAAAACCGTGCTTTTCTGCTGGATCCCGGGCCATGTTGGGATAGCAGGGAATGAACAAGCTGATTCTGCTGCGAAAGGGGCCCTTTCTGGCCCTCTCGGTAGGGATCTCAGCCTTGTTCCCTCAGATGCCTTTCCAACTCTGCGTCTGAGGTTACACGCTTTTTGGCAAATCTTGTGGGACAGACAGGACGGTAACAAGTTACGGGCCATTAAGGGCACTGTCGAGGAGTGGCACTCGGCGTGTCGCCGCAGTCGTCGTGAGGAGGTTGTGTTGGCCCGTTTGCGAATTGGTCACACCCGACTTACTCACTGTTTCCTTTTGCGGGGGGTTGACCCTCCTGAATGTTCTTGGTGTCGACGGCCACTTACGGTCCGGCACTTACTTGTTGATTGTCGCCATCTTGATGGTGTTCGTCGTCGGTTCCATCTTCCGCATGACATTGCGCGTCAGTTGGGCGATAAGTCTGTCCTCCTGTCCGGTGTTTTTCAATTTTTGCAGGAGGTACAGATGTATGACAAGATTTAGATTAGGGGTTTGAATAACATCTCTGTAATGTGTAGTGCAGTGGCAACCCGGACCACTGCACTGTGACTGAGGTTGGCGCTAATGACCAAGTTGTCGACGCGCCATTAAGCCTCAATCCCCCCCCCCCCCTTAGGCAGCTTACGTATTTAGGCCACTTTTTATTTATTTTTCTTCAGCCGTGATACATGTTTTTCGGGCTTCGAACCCCAGGTTTACCCTCCCGTTAATGGAATTCAGTACGATTCGAAAAAAAATTATCACGGTTCAAAATTGGCCGGTTCAACAGCATCAAAATAAAATAATTCGTTGAATACTCTTTTTCTGCCCAGTTTTGATCGAAATTACCAAATATGACGTTCGGATTATAATTCCATCTGGACGTTGGTTTGAAGTTCCTGATTCAAAAGTTATTTCCCCATCCTCCGTTTTTTCCCCCAAACACGTGAAGAAAGTTTACACATTTATTTTCACGAAGGAACAGAACTGTAAACCGTTGAATACGTTCTCCGGCAGTATATGGTTTTATGGCAGTCGTAACTGCAGAAAAGAAAATGTGTAGGCTGTGTTGACCTTTTACTGCGTTCTGGGGCGAGGATTTTTTTCCCCCTGGTTTGTTTGTAAGTTTATGAGCGAGGAACACCAGGAGTGCCATAAAGGAGAGACCATAGGGCTCCAACTCGCGGTTTGGTTTGCGACCCCATGCGGCCAAATGTGGAACGACTGACTGGTCGTAACTATTTTCTGGGATAACGCGCCTTAAAAATGCGATGTCTAGGGTTAACCTAATAGAGAGGTACGAAAAATACCACGCGTGTGAGGATTAGTCCATGCAGATGGCACCTCGACGTGAAATTGCACAACGAGGTGCCATCTGCATGGACTAATCCTCGCACGAGTGGTATTTTTCGTACCTCTCTGTTAGGTTAAACCCTGCACATCGTATTTTTAGGTGCGTTATCCCAGAAAATAGTTACAACCAGTCGTGAAGTGAAGTAGAAATCGCGTGATTCTCCTCCGACTCCATATCATTTCACGTACGTGCCGGAAAGTTGACGCCTTTTAGCCTTGCTGCGGTTAGATTCTGGCGATATTTAACAAGGTTCATACCGGCCTTGAAAGTCAGGGAAAATCAGGAATAGTCATGGATCTGAAATACGGTCCGGGAAAGTCAGGGAAACTCAGGGATAGTCATGGATCTGAAATACGGTCAGGGAAAGTCAGGGAAAATCAGGGATAGTCATGGATCTGAAATACGGTCAGGGAAAGTCAGAGAAAATCAGGGAAAGTCATGGATCTGAAATACGGTCAGGGAAAGTAAGGGAAAATCAGGGAAAGTCTTGGATCTGAAATACGGTTAGGGAAAGTCAGGGAAAATCAGGGATAGTCATGGATCTGAAATACGGTTAGGGAAAGTCAGGGAAAATCAGGGAAAGTCATGGATCTGAAATACGGTCAGGGAAAATCAGGGAAAGTCATGGATCTGAAATACGGTCAGGGAAAGTCAGGGGAAAAATGGAAAATTATATGTAGAATGAATTGTTTTTTTTTTGTGAATCTTTTTTTTATGAACCATTTTTTTCCCCCATTTTTAGAATTTCGTTTTTAGAATAAACCGTGTGGTCTTCGTAATTCCATGCGCTTTGCTACTACCTTCTTGTCCTATTTTTTTAATTAAAAAAAAAAATTGAGAAAAATTTGCAGCAGCCATCCAGATGTAGTTACGATGCCAGGGCTGCAGAGTGAGCAATGGATTATGTGTAACTGAAAAATAAAAAAATAAAAAAAGTGAATGTGTTTGGTCAGGGGACGGTGAAGAAATACGTCACGGAAAATCGGGGATATTCATTTTCAGATATGAATATGAGCCCTGTTTAATCAACTAACCTGAATCCGGGAAACAAAACCCACAGCTTCTCTCCCATACGATCTTGAGACAAGAGATGGACACAGGATGGAATAAGAAGCGATAATTTCAACTTGGACACTTCCCATGTCCTATACGGACGTATATGCATTTATTCTCCTGGTAAAACTTTTAAAAGCCTGCGCATAGAATGCACCCAGAAACCTCGAGAAACATCGCAACCCTACGTTTTCAGAAATTATGGCAATCTAATTTTAGCAAAGGGTTTCCGACAACTTAATTTTGCAGTTTGCAGTATTTTTGTTGTAAGCCTTTAATTTTAATTATCATTCCTCTAGTATCTTGGTATTTTGAATCGTTACACGACGAACAAACGGGCTCGTCAACGTGAAATAAATACAGACTTGTAATAAATACAAATGCGAATCTATGTCCACTGGTTTTTGGGCTTGAATGTCAGGTTGCCTGAGCGGGGAACTGAACCCTCGACCCAGAATTGACCAAAAGCGATTCTATCGTTCAGCCACAAATTAAAGGGCAACTACATCCATTTTGACATGCATGTTTGACTTTTGGATCACTTACACAATAACTAAACACAAGAATTGCGGTAAGAATACGTTACGTACGTCTGATATAACAATTTAATTACTGCATCACCAAAACATGACACGGAGGTCGCCATTGTTTTGCTGGAACGCGCAGAAATTAATGCCGGCAGAAGGATCCCTTCGATTTCGACACGCAGCCGAATGAGATAGCTCTATTGACTGTGAGGAGCTCAAGCGTCTGACGGCCTTAAATGGCCACTACACTGCCGGCCAGCTAAGGCCGTCAGACGCTTGAGCTCCTCACCGTCAATACAGCTATCTCAATCGGCTGCGTGTCGAAATCGGAAAGTGACATCTGTCGGCATTAATTTCTGAGCGTTCCAGCAAAACAATGGCGATCTCCGTGTCGTGTTTTGGTGATGCAGTAATTAAATTGTTATATCGAACGTACGTAACGTATTCTTACCGCAATTCTTGTGTTTAGTTATTGTGTAAGTGATCCAAAAGTCAAACATGCATGTCAAAATGGATGTAATTGTCCTTTAAAAGAAAATGGTCACATTCAGCATTAACATGCAGATATCTATAGAAACAAGATTGGCATACTTGAGAGCTCTTCTTTGGTCTGTATTTCTAGTGTCTTTCACTAATGAAGGTTCTGTTGTAGGACGAAAAACTTTATTGATTAAAATTACATTTTTTGAGGGAATCCCGTGGTCCAGGGGGTTTTGTTTCCACTGCCCTACACTCGTCCCAAGCTCTTTTATACCGACATAATAATGTACATAAAAAAAAGGCATGAGACGCTGAAATAATTGCATTTGCATTGTTGATTTTATTAATCATGTTCAATTAGTTTGTCTGCCATCCATCTTCGTGTTCTTCTTCTGTGTGGAGAAATAGTGACTTTGCGTATTACGAAGGGGACAAGCTGATTCGCTGCGTAGTTCTGCGCACAGATGCAGACCACGAAGGTTTTATTTGCAATGGAAATTAATAAGCAGAATTTTAGGCAGTTTCTTATTTGCTTTATCTGCTTGTTGGTTTGCGGTTTCAGTTAAATCCGCCATTCTTATAATAAACCGGGTTGTGTTTTGTATAGTAGGCGATATAAAAATTTGTTCGGTGGGAAGCGGCCTGCATGTTTCTGCAGCCGACTATATAGCACCTATTTTCTTGTTGCTTGAACGTGTCTAGTAGTCCACAAAATAACCGAAAAGAGATTTGGCCAATACATGCAGTAGGCCTACTGCAAATTGCAGCCAAAGAAGTAACGTGTACATTTGGTAAACGGTGCACCTTGTGATTAGGCAATTGTACAAGGTGTACAAGCGGTGCACTCGGTCGCTAGCCAGTGAGCAAGGAGCCAACTCTCAGGCACGGACTGTGATTGGTTCCTGCGCTCCTGGATGCAGTCCCGTAGAACTCTGATATACTCAGACAGACATAAAAGGAGAGTCAGAAAGCCAGCTAGAGAGTTCCCGCCATAGTGTTCGAGTTAAGAGGATGCGCGCTCATGCTCGGGCTCCAAAAACAATGAACCCCGGCTCTCGCCGTGGGAAGGCCGAACCAATAGACGACACCGAACACCGTTTACCCCTACACAACAGCAGATTACAGGAGTGTGACTTGGAAACAGCAAGTGTTGTTGTTCGTTATTATTTACTCATTATTTGGTAATACATCTGTTTTATGGGGGCCTGTCCCAGATACGCTCAGTTATGAAAGAGGTGGTCGGAAAGCCATTCGGGTCCCAACAAGGTCCTAACCCCGGCTCCCACCGTGGAAAGTCCGGCTAAATAGACAACCCCAAACACCCGTAGACGATGGTAGACGTCAGGAGTGTGAGTTACAACTAATAGAGCAGCTTCATCTGACGTCATATTGGCTACAAGAGAGATAGCTGCAAGGGGCACTAGATTAAAATGGAGGGTTAAACAACGGCACTTCTAGTCAAGGCAGTGCTTTGAGATCGGATTTCATAGGCTTAAAAAAACGTTGTTTTCTCCAATCCCTTATGCTGCTAGGTTGTAATCGGAAAAGAAAAGATTCCACTTGCTTAAAAATGTCAGCAACTGCCAACAAATCGGCAAAAATCGCGCGGTGTAGGCCTAAGAAATCCGCTCTAACAACATTGGCTTCAGTAAGACGGCCCCTCTTTTCCCCCTCCAGTGACCCTTGCAGCTAACTCTGTTACTGGCTCCAGCATAGCGTTATATACAATAATACTACGTTGTGTCACTGCCCTATAACAACTGAGGGCACTTAATAAAGTCTTGTTCTTGGTTATTATTCACGTATTATTCGGTTTCATAAATTCAACGCATAAGAAACAGCCATTCGCGAATTGCTTGATCACTGCGTAGAAAAGAAACACACGGTACACTTCCAAACGAAGTTAGTAGTGTCTAGAGAATGTCTTGGTTACCTTCACCCTTCATTTGTCACTTCTGCCGGCTTTTGCCAACCTCTTTTTCTTTTGGCATTTTGCCTTGCCTCGCATCCAAGTGCCTGGTCGGTCGGCCGGCCGTCTGTCATTGATAAGACTTCGCTCCTCTCAAGAATATAAGCCGTTTCCCTTCATATTTGCATAGAGGGAGACAGGGGGACAGTCTCCGTGGTTGGGCGCCATTTTGTACCGTCTTCCCGGAAACGGAACGACATAAATGTTTCTAGTTGAGAGATATATTATTATGTCGTCTTCGGCTGTGGTGATGTGGGGGGGGAAAAGGAAGAGGAGGTGGCGAAGGACTTTTGTCAGTGTCTAACCGTAAAGTTCCGCACACATTACCGTAAAATTTAGAATGTAGCTGTCAAACTTTAAAGGTGGATATATGGTTATGTGTTTGGAATTTCTTGCCGAATGTAAAACGTGCTTTAAGTCGCCCATTTCAACTAAAAAGGGGCTGAAAGTGCTGTGGTGTACATTTGCACTGCGATTCTCCCGGTGAAAGTTTAAAGCCTCATGTTTGCCAAGTTCGTTTACTACAGGATTCATGGTATGACTGGGAGTTAAGTGTCAGTCGTTCTAGCGTCTGTAATGCGTGAGTGATAAACCAAATTAGAGGACCGTGCCTCCTTAACCAAATTGCAGGTCACAATGCTCTTAGAAGGGCAGGTCACATTGCTCTCTATTGGATAATGTCAGGGTACTTGTAGACAGAGTTCCACCGAGGCCGATTGTAATAATACTGATTTCACACGTAATAAATAAAGCGTGCCGTTCCGTGTAAACCATGTAATTTGATTTCACACGTAATGAATAAAGCGCACCATCCCGTACCGAACCGTGCAATTTGATTTTACGCGTAATGAATGAAGTGTGCTGTGCCATACAGAGCCGTGCTGTACTGAACCGTGCAATTTGATTTCACACGTGATAAATATGGCGTGCTGTACCGCACTATATGCAATTGATTTCGTACGTAATAAATGTAACGTGCCATGCCGCACCGAACCGTGCAATTTTATTTCACACGTAATAATAAAGGGTGCTGAGCCAAACGGTGCAGTTTGATTTCACACGTTATAATAAATAAAGCGTGCCGTGCCATACCGAGCCGTGCAATTTGATATCATACATTATAAATAAAGCGTGCCGTTCCGTACCAAACCGCGCAATTTGATTTTGTATTAATTTTTATTAATTTCCCTGAAAAATAATTATAACTGTTGTTCACTAGCCACCATATAATTGACTTCTAACGATGTCTCAAGCCACCGAATTACTTAGCCGAGTGAGAAACGCTAAAATACGTTAGTTTATTTTCTATATTCACAGGGTAGTGTTTTGCTGCTCCGCTTATATGGTTTCTATATGGAAACCTGTCTGATTTCTGCCCAGTGCTTTGATGGTCAACTTTCGCTTTCGGCCCTCATCCCTGAAATAAAATTTGAGGGGGGGGGGGGGGATTTCATCTTCGAACTCTTGAATTTCACACACCAACGCGTAAACGCGTGAAATTTTCGGCCCCTACGATGATGAGAGGTTTCCCGGATTGAATCCCCGGAATCCCCGGGCTGGCACCTCCCTTTACCAGATATTTCTTCTTCTCTAAAAAGTCTGGTAATGTTCAAAATTGAGCCGGTTCAGCCATACAAGCATTAAGTTGCTTCGGCTGACTTAAGGCTCAAAGAAATTAATTTAAAAAAAAATTTCAGCCAAAGCGGAACAAAATTGTGAACGTTATCGTGTTTCAAACACGTAAATACACTCGCAGACAAACGGACAAAATCCCAATTCAGTCGAGCAATGGGGAAAGAAATTTCACGGCTTTTGTCAGGCTTGTAACATCCGCCCCTTTAATTGTGACGTTATAAATTTCAGGTACACCCTATACACAGAACACATGACGGGGTGTGGTGAAATGAAGGAGTGTCTAGATTGCCCTCGTAATGTTGTGGCCTTCTGTCGTTTTTTCATTTCTCCTACGCTGATGCATGAGGGTTTGGATTTGTCGATAGGAAAGGCAAGCCAGGCACGTTCTCACGTAAGGATTAAAGCGAAGAACATTTTTGAAAATTTATTTTCCCCCGTAAAGTAATAATTCATTTCATTAGTGCACTGTGGCGCCCGAAAGAGTGAAAAGTAAATTTATTTTTTTTACTGCCGACTTGTGCCGCGGGGTTTTAGTACGGATGAAATGAGTCGGAGTTGCTATAGCGATAATTACGACGCTAAGCTGTTGTGAGGGATCATAATTATTAAAGAAGATAAGACACTCTTGTTTATTTACACAGGGAGAGCCAGGTCAACTTTATTTTTATTTTGTGTGAATGAAGATGGAAATACGACACCTCCAAGATTGGATCAAGAGATGTAACTGTTGGCCTTCTGGAGTTGGGGATGGGCAAGGAG
Source organism: Lithobius niger (assembly GCA_023313725.1). Taxonomy (NCBI): domain Eukaryota; kingdom Metazoa; phylum Arthropoda; class Chilopoda; order Lithobiomorpha; family Lithobiidae; genus Lithobius; species Lithobius niger. Next base: position 46,491 of record JAHWFP010128283.1, on the reverse strand, counting down.
GGGGGAGGGGGGACGTGGTTCGTACACAACCTTAAATTTCTTGAAAAGCCTTAAATTTTTTAAATCGAAATGTTAATTTCTGCAGTCTGAGCCTTGAAATGGCCTTGGATTTTGTTAAAGCAGCGTACTACATTATTTTGATAAAATGCAGTTAAGCATTGAAATGGTAGTAAATTTTGTAATAAATAAATCAACTGAAGACTGGCGGAAAAAGTACAGTGAAGTGCAAACAATTTGTCTCGAAGGGGCAGCTTCCTTTCGCCTAACAGTGCACAACAGCAGTTAGCGTTCGCAGCGACCATTGGCATTGGATATCGTCGCACTCACTAAGTACTTGTTTAGGGCTCCTTGTCATCTTGCTGTGACATTATTAAACCATGAGCAATGCTGTTTGCCGTGACGTCACCATGAGTTAGCCAATGACGAACGAGAACAACGGCTGTTTGGCCGTTGGATTGGACTAGCCCAGTCACGTGGTATGCACGTCACAGCAAACAGCCATGGCGCGTGGTATAGTTGATTACACTACTTTTTGTAACATATCTAAATGCCAGACAAGGTGCAGCAGTAGTTCAGTGCCAGAAACTAAATAAAGGTGTCAAGTATAACAGAATATAAAATTTGTATTAAATATTGTGTAACGAGTCCCTACACTATATACGTAAATGACTAAAGTCTATCATACAAAAAGCCCATAAGGGTAAAGGGACCCATCAAGTTTTCGCCATAGAAAGTAGTGATATCAGAGCCAAAATGGCTACCACCATGTTTGTGGTCTGAACCGTGATCACTCAAGCTTAACTGTCAATCACCGAGATGACAATTAAAATAGAGTGATCAGGGTTGGGACGGAAAACTTGTTGGCAGCTATTTTGGCTCTGATATCGCTACTTTCTATGGCGAATACTTGATGGGTCCCTTTACCCTTATCGGGTTTTTGTATGATATCACCCCTTTTGGGCGTTTTATGGGTTTGCTTTAGTGTAAGACTTGATTGTGAGTTCCGTATGAGAATATAATTGTAAATCGTCCCTTGAACAGCCCGAAGAAAATCGTCAAGTAATAGTCTGTGATTAATTATATTTCCAGTAAAGTCCCCGTTGTGTTACGTAATGCTGCAAGTTTCTAAGGAAATAGGACAAAAAATAACTGAATGTACTGCATTTCTGTACGTTAGCGTGGTTAAAAGAATTTGCGTTAAAGCTCTGAATATCGATCTTCTTTTATATCCAGCTTTCCTTCATTTGTGTCAGTAAATGGGGCGTAAGACTTTCGTTTTTGAAAGAATTATCACCTGCGGAAATTGAGTTCCAACGCGCTTAGGATTTTTTTTCTACCTACATTGCTCTATTCTCTTTCGTTTGCCGTCATTAAACCAGTAAGGAGTTTATTTCTTCATACCAATCGCCATTAGCCAAATGATGCTGTGTGCGGCTATAAATAGCAAGTCGTTTGGTCAACTAGTCCTTAAATTCTACACTTTTTGTCAAACCTGCATGAATCCTAAAGACCATTCAATGATGTCTCCCTCGTGGGAGGTAGGGGGGGGGGGGTTGTGCGGAATGTGACGGTTTTGGGCGAGGGGGAGAAGTATCACAATTATTTAACAGAGCAATTATTTTACCACAGAATTTGACCATTCTACTTTGAGCGATAGAAATATAAATGAAAACAAATGACGCTCAAACTCAAAATGTCAATACTCATCACTCCTTAGTCCTTAGTCGACCCATTATCTTCAAACAATTTTTAAAAATTGTATGCTTATTACATAATTAACCGCCAACAGCTGGGACCGGAGCAGACCATTACGATTCAGCCAATCTCTAAAGTAGGCTATACGGCAATAAAATCTAGCACAGAACTCCGGTCGTAATTAGAAAGTGTTTGTCAAGTAATCAATCTTCTAAAAACGGACTCGACGGAGCCGAGGCATCCTCCTCATTCAACGATAATTCCAAGCCGGACTAACCCGGGCGCAGAAAAAGTAATTTCTGAGTTCAGTTTAAATTTCGGCATTACCAATTTCAATGAGTAGCTCCCTGGCAAGTGATGAAAATCTCAAAAAAATCTCAAAAATCTCAAAAAACGGAAGGTTATCTATTTGTTTATTTATTTTTTTGTATAAAGCACCAAATAATTGTATTAACCTTTTTTCCACTTTTACACACAGCCTAATAAATGATGTACAAATTGAAAGTTTCCTGAATTATTGTACCATGTTGCAATACCATGTTGCATTAAAAACAAGATGGAGGGACAAAAGCAAAAAAATTATCGATAATACATGTGGTCAATTATGCGTGGCGTTACCATGTAAAACTGTGAAGACCACATATAATATTATCGATAATTTTTTGTTGCTTGGTCCCTCCATCTTGTTTTTAATGCAACGTGGTACTCCCGTTGCAAATACCACTCGATCGTAGTTTAATTATAGATAATTTTTCTAAATCACCTGTTTTACATAGTCCATTCTTCAGTGAACGCACCATTACCATTGTGGGTTAAAGTTGAAGCTAGATAGAGCACGGAGAAACACTAGAATTTAATCAAATTGTGTTTACCATGTGGGTTGGATTGGTAGGGGATGGGCCTCCCCGGGAAAAAGAAAATAGGGGCCCCCCTTTTCTCATTATGAAGACCTTTTATGTAATTCCTGTATTGCTACGCAATGTGCATGAATTTGTGAGCACTTGTACGCTTTTCGTTGCACTACAGGAGGCCCCTCCTACTGAATGGGCCTCCTGTGGTGAGGGCCTCCGTACTGATCCTCAGATTGCCGGCCGACCAATCCGACACTGGTTAAAGGTGAAGTTAGGTAGCGCATGGAGAGACGCAAGAATTTGAACAAATACGGTTTAGCATGTGGATTAAAGGTGAAGTTAGTAGTGATCAACCGACATGATGCCTTTTTACCGATACAATACGATACCGATGAAGGGTAAACCGATAATAATAAGGAAAAATCACGACAAAGTTTAAATTTCATACAAAAAATGCAACTTCGTTTCTGGTTTTTCATAGGTTCCAACTTTTGAGATTATCCAAAAGGTTCTATGCAGCAATAACAGCATTTTTACTCTGATTCCTACTTATGGCTTCAGTACATTCATCTTCTCAATTAGATTTTAGTTGGTTGATGTAAAACTTAAAACATTGGAACTGTCACCTGCTACATTTTCATTACCAACTGAGCAAATGGCTTTGCTTTTCTCACTTGGTTATTGGGTTTGCCGTGCTTAATGGTATCAGTTTTGCAGGGAAGACAGTTGCGTTTCTTGGCATAACAAATATCTGTATCGGAGGCCTTATAGTGGTCCGATACCGAATAGGCAAAAAAACCGATAAATACAGATTATATACCGATATCAATATCGGACTATCTATAGAAGTTAGATAGAGAATGGAGAACGCAATTTAACCATATTGTGTTTAATGTGTGGGTTAAAGGTGAAACTAATGCTTGGAGAAACGCAAGAATTGAACCATGTTGTGTTTAGCATGTGGGTTAAAGGTGAAGCTTGCTATAGCATAGAGAAGTGCAAGAATTTAGTAACCAAAATGTGTTTAGCACGTTGGTTAAAGGCTTAAACATGGAGAAACGCAAGAATTTAATCAAATTATTTGTACCATGTGTGTTAAGGGTGAAGCTAGTGTATAAAGCAGGAAAAAACACAAGAATTTAACCAAACTGTGGTTAGCATGTGGGTTAAAGATGAAGCTATAGTTTGTTCCACCTTATGTTTGCAGGAAACTGACTGTATGACGCCACGTTTCCTTGCACTAGGAGTGCAAAAATATGTGGATATCACACTTGTAGACTCTACACAGTTACTGTTAGAGTCTGCAAGTGGGATATGCACGTGTTTTTTGCACTCGTAGTAGAAGGAAACGTGGCGTCATACAGTCGTTCCCTGCAAACATAAGGTGGAACAAACTATAGATAGAGCATGGAGAAGTGTAGTATTTGACTAAATCATGTTTAGTGTGTGGGTTAAAGGTGAAGCTAGATAGAGAAGAATTGAAACGGAAGAA
>JAHWFP010128283.1:30973-41288 GCA_023313725.1 Lithobius niger | reverse complement strand
GGAATCTCAATAATCCTTATTCTACTGAGGTCAGCAGTGGGAATCTCTATAATTTTAATTCTTCTGAGGGCGCGTTTACGCAGCGACTCGCCTTTGCATTCTCGCAGCTAGAACTCAATCGCGATGGCAAAGGTGACATTGTCATGGTAACAACGCTTAATGGATTAGCTAAATCCGACATCGTTTGAGTAAATACTTGCAGTGTTGTAATCCGTGCCAATAATATAAAGAATTCCTCATGACGAAACAATTTTCCCAAACCCTTCTGAACTCACGTTGTTTGCTGTTTTCGTTGCGAGCCGGCAGACATAAAACCGCTGCCATGTTGGAATTTGAGGTGATTTCTAGCTTGTAGGTTCCTTACCTATGAGCTGCTAAGGGGCAAAAGTGGGATAAACTTTGAGCACTTTTTTGAACTATGGGCTTCTGATCGCACAAGGGGACACCCCCTTAAGTTGGTTCCTGGCAGGGTCCACAAAAGTTGTAGAAAATTCTTTTTTGCCAACCGTATAGTGTCATGCTGGAACGCCCTGCCCGAGGCTGTCGTCATGGCAACTCCCTTCCAACTTTAAACACCGACTCCGGACCTGCGATCTCTCTTCCTTTCTTGTTCGTCGGGAATTTTGTATATTGTGATGTATTGTATTTGTATATTGTGTTTAATTTCTTTTTAAGACGTGGCTCCAGTGGCTGCACATTGTTTAATTATTTTGTATTTATTTAGGGCCATTGTCAGTGACACTTGTGTCCCTTTGGTTCCTTTTTCCATTTGGGAATAAATTGTTTATTTATTTATTTATTTATTTATTATAGAATGCAAAAGCGAATGGTTGCATAAACGTGCTCTGAAGTCCGCAATGGGAATCAAAATAATCTTAATTCGTTTGTTTGTTTGTTTGTTTGTATGTCTGTCAAACGGAATTGTCTGTATGATTCGAACTGCGTTTTCGACAATGATGCACAGTATATTCTCTTTAAACCCGGCCTTATATAGGGTGGGGGGTAGGAGGGCGGGGCTGTCCTAGTCACTATTATAATCACTGTAACTCGCGCTGAACGTCTTTATTGCGAACTTGTCTCACGTTCGAAGTCATTATTTGTAATTTGTACTTCTACGTTATCCAGAGTGATCTGAGAAGCTTTTTAGTTTTTTTCTATCCCAGTCTAACTTTCGGTGATGGGCGGGGCTTTTAACTTTATGCTAAAACACTACTTCTTAGATCACTCTGGACAACGTAGTGGTACAAATCCTGCTGTTTCTAAACTAGAGGGATGTCTGAGGGAAGTGAGGAAAACTGTTTCCTAACTCGAGGCGACTGATCCAAACTCCTCCCACTTTACGTAGGCGTGACGTCATGGAGCTGAGCTGTTGCTGAGGAAAGTGAGACAAGTTTTTTCTCGCTCACTTACTGATCCAACATGGCTGCCATCACGCATTAGTAGCTGAGATGGTCGTGTTTCTAAACTGTAGGAAGTGAGATATGGAAAATGGCTAAATTTAGAAACAAAATCCAATTAAACAGAGATTAATACGCATTTGTATTATGTTCTTACTAACATTACTCACGCTGAAAATAGATGTGGCAGCGATTATTGCTAATTTTTCTAATGTTGAGAACGACAAGTGAGCTTTGTGGTGTTTCTAAACTGATCGGTTTTGGTGACGTTGAGGGGCGTGGCTTAGAGGAATCCATCTCACTCTTCCCTCTAGTTTAGAAACACAAGGAATAATGACTTCGAACGTGAGACAAGCTATCAATAAAGACGTGCAGCGTGTGTTCCAGTGATTACAATAGGGCGTAAGCTTAACTTTCATAATGCCCAATACAGGTACGAATTGTATGACTTCTGGCTGGTGTCCTGGGCCGTAGGAAGGGTAAGGCGAGCAAGGCGACCGCCTGGGGCACGGCCTTCTTGGGGGTTGCCTCACCAAACTCCTGCCAACCGTGTAACCGAGTTAGTGGATGGTAAAGCACAAATATATTTTAACAGATGTGGTTTACAACGCCGTAAGAGAAGAGACGTGCATGGTCGGCTCGGACTTGGTTTAATGCTTGCTTCGCAATTTCCAGATGTTTTGTTAATCGATTGTTCGTTTTTTTTTTCTTTAATGATTCGGAAACAGAAACCGGAAACTGAAATAAAAAATAAAAAAAAGGTTCATACAGAGACGCTTCACTGTACTTGCGTCTTGATTCTAAAGCCGCCCGCGCACTAAACGACTTGGCCGCGCGGCCAGGTCGCTGCTACCAATGAGAATGCTTACCGTTTATATAAAACCACGCACTAATCATTTTCATTGGCTGCAGCAACCTGGCCGCGCGGCCAAGTCGCTCAGTGCGCGGGCGGCATTAGTGGAGGCTTGCACCCGAAAAAAGCGAAAATGAATAAAAGATAGTTTTTGATTAGGGTTGAATTAATTATTTTAATCTATATTTCAGTTTGTTATAGTGAAATAGCTTACCCTCATCTCTTTATCATCTTAATTGCGATTTTTTTGATCAAGTGACAAGCCAAATTATCATGAAATCACGTTCGTTCGCTAAAAAAAGCGCTTGTTTTTGTTTGCTCATTGTCTTCAACCACTTCAATTGCCTATAGTACAGGTTTCTTTAGTATTTAGTTACGTAAGGCTCCTTGTAACATTCATGAATTTTTTTTTTGTATTTTCTTGAAACAGGTAGTACCGGGGGGGGGGGGGCGCTCAGTTGGTCCGCCTTGCGCGCGAAGGGGGCTGGCTAGCTAGGCTGTTGTGCTGGTGTCGCCCCTTTCATTATGTATAATAGCCTACTCTGTATCCGTGCGGCACGTGAGCGACATCTGTGCTTTGCCGTTATTTAGATGGCGAATTGAAGAGGTCATCTCGAGTCATACGAAAACTGGATTACACTCCGTAGAATAGAACCAAACGTATTTGATTGATGGCGGAATATTTTTTTATGTTAACTCCTTGGTCGAATATTTGGCCCAAGTGTCTGTCCCTGCAGTACGCTGTTTTCGTTATGTGTACGATTTTCAAAGAGTGAAACGTTCGAACGACAAAATGTAAAAAAAACACAATAACCTTGCCCCCCCCCCCCCTACTCTGACTTTGGAATAAAAACGGTGGGGAGGGGGCACCATTGGGAAAAAGCGTAAACGGTGGTGAACAACATTTTCAGTGCACGCTGTAAATAAAGTCTACCTATTTTTTTCCGACTGCTGAATCGGTCTAAAAGCCTATGATTCTAAAAAAAAAAAAAAAACTAAATGATGATCGACATATTGAGCCCCCAATCATGGAATCATCAATACTACAGTCCACGAATAGCCTTTGCTTTAATGTTTTCCTCATGATTTTTTCTACTGAAGGGCAGCCAAAAAAAATAGGGGGTGAGGCCAAGAGACCCAGTGTGCGGGCGCCTCTGTCAATAATGAAATTGACGGAACACAACACATGGAAAGACAATAAAATTTGAATTAATTTGCAACACTCTTTTTAACGGAAATGTACACACAAAAAAGCGGGGGGGGGGGGGGGTTGTCGCCTCTGTTTTATACATCGTCCCCTCCCCCTTGCACCCATCGTGAGCCCTGTTCTGTATTATTCTTTTTACTTCTATGGTTTAATAGCAATTCTAGCAAACACGTTGGTGAAGAAATAAGAAGGGTGTAAAAGTTGATCCCTGTGGTGCCCGCCTCCACGAGATCAACAGTGGCCAGTCGTCAACGATTACTGGACGACTATAGTAGAGATAGCCAGTCCTTCCTTCCTCCCGCCTCCCCCTACCTTCCCCAGGATACCATCTAGATCATAAATACCCACAGTAGATCGATTACGTTATCCTTCTTTTGATCGTTGCTATCTATCGTAAGGTGTCGTTGCTCCTAACATTGCCAAGCTGGGCGGTCCGTTGCTTAGCGACCGAGTAGTATATCACTCGTGAGTCCCACTCTTGTCAAATGAGACGCGGCCGATCGTCGTCCGGAAACCGGCTTGGCTTCATCAGCGCCATCTTATCATTGGGGTAAAAGTAAGCCGTAAAAGAAAGACGTTCGTTGCACTCTTTCTTTGTGTTGTTTGCTCGCTCGTTTTTCGGCCCGCCGCATCGCGTCGCGTCGTTCGTCCTGTCGTTTCGTCTCCCGCCGCACAGCGTCGCCCAAACGATTACCGACTCATTATAGCTGGGGTCTGTTGTCAACACATTCATCACGCTGCATCGACGTTTTTTTTTTTTTATGAATTATCATTACACTCACGGCCCATTTCAACTTTAGCTTTCCTCTGACGGAGGTCGTTTGGAACAATTTGGTGATTATTTTTCGTAGTTTATGTCATGAGGCTGTTTAAAAAGTCGGATGGTTTTTAAAAAAATTATTGCCTTTTAAGGTTTAAATGGTGGAACTTTTTTTTTGTATGGTGAACGCACGTATAGGGCAATTAGTAGATAGACGACTCTCTGAAGACACTATATTCTGACACTCCACGTAACTTTGAGAGCAATTTAAGGCCTGGAGAATAATTTTAGGCTGGATTTTAGGCTTACACATTTTGAAAGTTCAAAATTAAAAGGATTTGGTCTGAAGCAGTCCAAAATATTTTTTATTGTGTGTGTGTTTGCAGTACGCGTTAGCAACACACAGTTTGTGTTGCAACAGAGCACTTCTTTTCTGTACAACGCATGCGTAGGCTACTGCCACTACACAAGCTGTGTATGCTAGAACACAACTAGGTGTGTTAGCTTTGCTGGTGAACTGCCAGAACACGGCGTCTTTCAGAGAGGATGCAAAACCATTCGAGAAGGTGAATATTTTATGTTTATGGTTGCAGTGCACGGAGCATGAGAGAGGGACGAAGGTGGTGGCCGCCCCAGGTACCGAAAGCGTAAAGGGCATCGAAAACACTGCCCCCCACCCCTCCTCCCAAAAAAAATTGAAAAAGTTGAACTTTAATAAATGCTCGATTAGCGAAGCCTAGCCTAAATACAACTGGTCTTGAAAAATTAATTTGCGAGTTGCAGCAGTAATAGTTTATGATACAGTTATGCAAAAAAAAAAAAAAAAAAAAACACAGAAACATGAATTTTGCAACAAATACTTAATACTTATTATAAGTAAGCCCCGGTATTTGGGGCTTAACTTACAATAAAATTGTTAAAACACTAAAAAAAATCGAAGCTGCCACAGAGTGTTGATTTCACACAGCCGTAGAAAATTAAATATTTGTTGCCAAATTCATGTTAGTTGTCGTGCCTGCCAGAGGACACATCTATCGTAAACTAAATCAGACAAAAACTCCATAAGGGTAAAGGGACCCATCGAGTTTTCGCCATAGAAAGTAGTGATATCAGAGCCAAAATGGCTACCACCAAGTTTGTGGTCCGAACCGTGATCACTCACGTCTTAACTGACTGACAATCACCGAGGTAGGTATTGGTTAAAATTGTGTGATCAGGGTTGGGTCGGAAAACTTGGTGGCTGCCATTTTGGCTCTGATATCAATACTTTCTATGGCGAAAACTTGATGGGGCCTGTACCCATATGGGGTTTTGGGATGATATCACCCTTTTTGGTTGTTTTATGGTTTTTCTTTAGTGTAAGTATTGATTGTGAGCTCCTTATGAGAATATAATTGTTAATCGTTTCTTGTACAGCGTGCAGAAAATCGTCACTTTGGTGTACCAAAGTCAAGGAAAACACTTTGAAATCCGTAAAAACTAAAAGCACAAGATAAAAATAATAAATGAAATGGACTTGAGGGAGCTTAGAAACTGCTAGTAGGAAATCTGACCTCTGGACTGCTAGTGCTCACTTCTCACCTGAACTAGCAGGCGAGAGGTCAGATTCCGTACTGGCAGTTTTAAGCTACCTTACGTCCATTTTATTATTATTATTATTATCATTGTTATTATCTATATATATAATAACAACAATGATAATAATAATAATAATAATAAAATGGACGTAAGGCAGCTTAAAACTGCCAGTACGGAATCTGCCCTTTCGCCTGCTTGTGCTTTGAGTTTTTACGTTTTTATGGACTTTGGTACACCAAATTGACGATTTTCTGCACGCTGTACAAGAAACGATTAACAATTGGTGAGATGTGAGCACTACCAGGCCAGAGGTGAAATATAAATTTCACTTATGAGCAGACTTTATGATGATGAGGGATCATGACGTCCGGCCAGAAGCGAGCAGAACTTCCGGCCAGAAGCGTGGGGCGGAGGTGTGGGGAGGGGGAGGGGAGCAGGTTGCGGTGGAGGGTGTCAGGAGGGTGGCTGTTTGCTAGAACGGCGGGTCAGCGAGTTGTTATTATTGTGCTTTTATTGCTTGATAACGAAGCGGGGATCGCTTGAAACGTCACCTATTGATTATTTTATATGCATTGTACTGGCTTCCCATTTTTAGTCGTTATGTGTTATGCTTATACTATTGCATTCAGGTACAATAATCGTGGCGTTCACTGTAATTCCACCGAAGTCGGTAAGTATGTGTTTCGAACTGTTCACTATTTGGTCATTTCATGGTTTCGAAAGGTGTTCCTTCGTTTTCCGGTATGACTTCGCCCTTCAGCCGAAATAAAACTTTTTAAAAATTGATTCGAAAGGTTTAAAATTGTTGGACTTCCTTAAACAGCTCGAGGCGACCCCAAAAGCGAAGAAGTTGAGGCTGAAGGCACTACACTCGTCGCCAGAATAACGGAAATGATTTGTTGAACCAGATGCAAAAGTATTTCCATAATGAAATTTTGAAGGTGAATATCGATAGCGTTGGGAGCTTCGGCACGTCGCGCGAACATTGATTCACAAATGCAGAAACGAATTCTAGTTTTCAATTTCGTAAGCGAAAGGTCGAGGTTCGTTCTCTTGTGAAACGAAGTGGACATAAATGTACTTACTGACTGGAGCGGTATCGGTTTAATCGTTGGTAAAGATTAAAGGAACATTCAATTGTAAGCTATTGTCTAATTTGCATAACAGCTTTGGGATCGCACGTATGTACTTATGCCCGGTGAACTCATGAGTTTTTTAACACGCGTTGACGCTGCGTTACCGCATTTGTAACGCATTTATATTGCGGTTTGGTTTACGTGACATCTGTTGGGTAGTGCACACATACCTGCGTTACCACACGTCGCTCGTGCGTTCGTTTTGCACCGCACTTCCCCCCGTCGACGCAGCGTTCACGCCAAATGCACCTACGTCTCTCAGTACCTTGTCTGACTGGAGCGGTGTACACATCCATCGTTTACCGAAAAAGCGTTACCGAAAATGGCGTCCAATTTCGAAGAAATAGACATGGAATTGTTTATTAGGGGAGTAAAGAACTATCCTGAAATATGAAATGTTGCTGCAGAAATAATTGAAGACTCGTCGGGAAGTAATTAAAGAACTTATCCGAATTTTTTAGTTAATCTGCAAAGGATGTTTAATATATTCCCATGGTACGTCTTAAATTTGGTGGAAATTTGGTAAATGAATGTATATACCAAATATCGTCGCATTGGTTTGAATGTCTGAATATATATATTTTGTACACGTGGTAGGTGAAAAAAGTAATATCGTCTCATTGGTTTCAAAATGTAATTTTTTGTACACGGGGTTACCAAAATGGGTTACGGCCGAATGCGTACTGGCGGTTCACGGTCATGTGTGCATTGATTGCTAACGTCAACGCAGCGGCAATGCGCGTTAAAAAAAACGCATGTGTGCACTGGGCATTATGTCTGTAATTAGTTCTCTGCCTCTACCTGTGCATTTTCCTGGCTGAAAGGGAGATTCCTTTTTGCCGTATAACAGTTACGCGTAGGTCTCAGTCCGCGCGTGTTGCCGTCGTACCGTTTCCCTAGATTCAGCGTAGTAACTACAACGTCACGTGACTCAGCGTTGCGCGTGCAATAAGAAAAAAAAATCAATGAAACGAGGGTCACGTCGCAGCACGAACACCAAAATTGTGTCGTTATAAACCGAAAACTACGATACGTCACGAAAGTAGATCCAACATTTAAGCGCACCAAACGGTAAATATGAGCAGGATGCCCGAAAAACACTTTGCAACAGAAAATGTCGACGGCACATTTTAAAATTAATTTTTATTGAGGATTGACTAACGGTAAATAAATAAATGTTGTGAAGTATCAAGAAATATTGATATTGAAATCTCGTTTGGAAGGTACATACGTCCCTTTTAACGCAAAATTGGAGAGTTTTTCGCCTGCAATTCAACATGGGAACAAGTACTGTGGACCAAGCCCACACCACGGGAGGTATGAATGCATAAAACGAAACAAACTATATGTTAATTATTTAACGATGATGTTAACCGTTCACACACATTTTCCACTGTGCATTCGTTGGTAAGACTCTGCTGCCAAGTCGTAAGAACGACAAACAGAATATATCAGCTCGAATCCGGCGGCCGACCGGACGTAAGAGAAAGTCACCAGAAATATTCTTTGACGGCGCTATTTTAAGGAAGGTAATTTTAAATATTTAAGGCGTTCAACATTTTTTTTTTTGTGTGTGAATGAGTGCTGTGTACTTTCAATTACTCTAAAGAGGGGTTCCCGAAAAGGTACACGCTACGGTCGGTCTAACAAGAGCTTTAAATAAAAACAGCACGACTTGTGTATCTCTACTAGAAATCGGGGCGAGGGGTAATCGTCTAACTGGCAAATCGTATAATTGGAAGAACGTATACAGTATAATGGAAAATCGTCTAATGTCCGTGCCTCGCTCGTGCTACCGCGCTCGTCGCGGCTATACATGTAACATCAGAAACTGAAGGTATGTTGTTGTCCAGTTAGACTTTTATCAATTATACGATTATCCATTATACGATATTCCGTTTAGGTTATTTTCCATTATATGATATTCCGTTTAGATGATTTTCCAGATTTTTTTTATTTAGTCAGATATTTAATAATTATCCCATTAGACGATTTTCCAGTTAGACTTTCGTCCAACGCCTCCTAGAAAATCTACATAATAATCCTGGATAGCGGGCGAAAAAAAAAAAAAGAAATGTCGAAAATTTAGAAAAGAAAAGGCCACGCAGAGTGGCCGGCAACAATAAGAATCTAACAATCTTTAACAACCACTGTAAATCGCGGTGCACGACGCGGTATCCATCCAAAACCAAAACTGGTAGAAAAACCCGCCAAGTTTCCAAAAACGGTCGGCCTATGAAGGTAGTGATATCATTCAACCAGGAAAAGACCGCCAAGGTCAATCCTATTAGCTAAGTTAATCGCACCCAATAATACTTTGGACGTTAAATGAAAACTTCAAGATTGCTACTCAAGTTTTCATTTAACTTTCGAACTATTAGTCGGTGCGACTAACTTGGCTAATAGGATTGACCTTGGCGGCCTTTCCCTGGTTGAATGATATCACTACCTTCAAAGGCCGACCGTTTTTGGAAACCTGGCGGGTTTTTCTACCAGTTTTTGGTTTTAGGTGGATCACTGCTACGTTGCAAAGTGAACGGCAATGATAAGACCTCTGTAAATGAAAACAAAACCCTATCAGGTGCTGTCGGCGATTTACTTTCTGCCTCTGCCAGTAAAAAAAATAATGCCGAAGCCGCCGGGCTAAAGGTTTCAACTTTATTCTGCAAAAGCTTATTTATTTTTTTCCGCATAGAAATATTCAATTGTCAATGCTTGGAGCCCGGGTGCGGAAAAGGATCCGGGCTGTGTCGGGCTTGGGATCGCTGATTGACTGAGCGAAGCGAACAAAAATCAGCGTTTTTCATCCAGTATGCACAAAAACGTGATTGGTCGGGTTTCCATTTTTTGGTGGATTTCCATTAGTTGGTGAGTTTCCATCTAACACCATCCGTGCGTAGCACGGGCTTCCTCTAGTAGTAAGTAAAATCATCCATTAGCATGGGAGGTATCACGTAAACGTTGCTAATATTGGTTTTTGTTTTATTTTTTCAGGTAAGTGGCTGAGCGCATGGGAATTTTTTTTTTCTACTTTCAGCACGAACCACGGTAAGGCAAAATATTTTTTACGTTTCAAATCTCGTAACGCACTTATACCACACGCCATGGCTGTTTGCTGTGACGTGCATGTCACGTGACTGGGCTAGTCCAATCAGACGGCCAAACAGCCGTTCTCGTTCGTCATTGGCTAACTCATGGTGACGTCACGGCAAACGGCCATTGCGCATGGTTTAATGTTTTTAGTAATGGAAAGCCGAAACTCACCGAAATTGTACAGTGACTGAAAAGAGAGGCACTAAAACTTTCTCTCACCCTACCATATTACCATGTTTTCTTGTTGTGATAAATCGACGCAGTCATGTTGCACACATCGTACGTCGTGTC
>JAHWFP010128283.1:264-23927 GCA_023313725.1 Lithobius niger | reverse complement strand
AATTTTAGCAAATAAAATCCATTTCTTGCTTTTCAATGGTATAAATCCGCTTAGGTTGTGAGGCCCAGATTCAACTCCAGACAGGTCCCCATACAAAAACCCCATAAGGGTAAAGAGACCAATCAAGTTTTTGCCACAATATCAGAGCCAAAATGGCTGCCACCAAGTTTTCCGTCCCAACCCTGATCACTCAATCTTAACTGACACTTCGGTGTTGTCAGTTATGCCTAAGGGATCACGGTGCGGACAACAAACTTGGTGGCAGCCATTTTGTCTCTAATATCACTGCTTTCGATGGCAAAAACTTGATGGGTCCATTTACGCTTATGGGGTTTTTGTGTGATTCCCACTTTTACACAGGCCAAATCAAATTTAGCAAATAAAATCTATTCCTTACTTTTCAATTGTATGAATCCGCTTAGGTTGTGAGGGTGCAGATTTAACTCTGGACAGGTCCCCAATTACCACTTTTACACAGGCCAAATAAAATTTTAACAAATAAAATTCATTTGTTGCTTTTCAGTTGTATGAATCCGCTTAGGTTGTGAGGGGTCAAATTTTGCTCTGGGCAGGCCCACTTTGTGCCACTAAGGACTGAAGACTTACATCTACAGATGTAGAAGGTTAGGAGTATAACTATACTATACTATAAACTATAAATAACACTCCTACATTTGCTGCATTGTTAATGCATTTATTCCAGTAACTATTTAAACGCTTAGGAAATAAATTTTCCCATTGGTTAAAACTGTGGTTACGTAGAAATTTGACTAATGGTCAATTAGGAACCTAATTCTCACTCAACATGAGAAAAAAAAACTTTGCTATTAGTTTGCATTATGTAGAAATGGTCGTGGACAACTTTGGAATCTTAGTTCTCTTCCTCTGGGGACGCTCATGAATACTTTTTCTGCGGGAAGTGGTCTTACGAAATGAAATTACGACGTCGTATAACTTTGCCTCGGTTTCTCAAAATGCTGACTTGCAAACAGACGAGTTCATAATGAGTTAAATTTGAAATCTTCTCACCACAACATGAATAGAGTTAGGTGAAAGGTAAAACGCTACTGCCTGTGCGCGTCAAACTTGTGGAGCTTTGGCTATAGCAACATGTGAGAATGTTTTGCTGACGATAAATGAAACTGATCCTGGAAATTTTGGTCGAGTCCTGGAAAATAAAGACGTAATTGCAGAGCTTGAAAAGTGATAGAAAAATGCCTGGAGGCATTGAGGACTCACGGAGTATTTTTTCTAAGCTTTTGGCTGAAATTATTCGTTAACAACGATCAGAGATGTCAGGAAGGATAAAATTTGGAGGGGTGTAAACCAGAAATTTACCGACATAAATTTCATCCAGCCAAAAAATTATGTAATTGTTACAATTGATTTGCCGACTGACCAAAAATTACGTAATTTTGCCGACTAATTTGCCAACTGCCCAAACATTGGTGGGGTGTGACACCCCCCCCCCCCCCCCCGCACCCCCCTGTAAAAACGGCCCTGACAACGACTTACCTCGTACTGAAAATGAGAAACAGTTTCTGTGTGCACGAATTATCAGTTGTTAAGCAACAAATTGTAGTACCCGTCGAATATGAATTCCTTCAGTAGGCCTGACTTGTTTTTTCCCCCCAACTGATGTTGTAAATTAAACAGCATACGAACAAAAAAGAAAGCATTTAATTTTTCCCATTTTTTTAAGTTTTTAAAAAAAATCTTGTATGAATCCTTGGATTTTGATAGTGAAGTCTTGAAAAACTTTGGAATTATTCCGGAATTTTAAACGAATGTTGCTGCAGGAACTCTGGGGCATGGTAACTTGCACCCGCAGTGTATGATTTGGATATTTCCATGATTTGTGCATTTCGAAACTACTTGTTGTAAATGTCGGGCGTAATCTCTGTACTCGGAAAGCGCAGAGATTAAGCCCAGTAATTCTTAGTAAGATTACCAAGTAATTCTTTGCACTTAATTTTCATTTGTTACTGATTACTTAAACAATTCTGCGGTCGTAATTCAATTTGTCCATTCGCTAAATTTTAACGTGGTAGACATAAGCTACAGCGTCACAGACCGATATATCAGATTGACCCTTGTTAAATTAAAAACGTTGGAGTACGTAATTCTTTCACCGGCTGCAGCTAGTCTGCAACTTTTAATTTCTTCTAGCTTCAACCTCTAATTTTAGAGGCCGGATTTTCAAGCACTTCACATTTTTTATTCACTTCCGTTTGATACTGACAACTTAAAAAATTCTGAAGTCGTAATTTAATTTGCCCACTCGCCAAACTTTAAGCGTGACAGACATAAGCTAGAGCGTCGCAGACCGACAGATCGGATCGACCTATACTCGATAAATAAAAAACGTTGGCCTATAAAGCTCTCGTCGACTGCAGGTAGTCTGCAACTCTTAATTTATACTATAGCTTCAATCTCTAATTTTAGAGGCCGGACTTTGAAGAACTTTAACGGAGGCACCGTTTCAGTAACGGTCTAATTTAGAAATCTTTAGAATTGTGTGTACATGTGCTTATTTTCATCCGTTGTTAACCAACTCCTGTAACGACCCAGTGAACACGTGATGCAATTATTGTCACAATTGTCCACTTGAGGACGATGGGATTACCGTTAAGCTTTGTTGTATAACGGCAGTTTCATGTAGCCTATTTCCACCGGGTTTCTAAGAGCATTACGCCGGAGACCATGGAGCCACTACGGTGTTTGTAACCGGACTCGTCTGTTTAACTCCAACCGACACAAGCCATTCAAGTCGTTAAGGTAATTATTAAACGACGAGAGGGCTTGGTTGGAAGGGTTGCGCCAGTGCAGTTATCTGTTGCAGGACACATAAGACCTGGACTGCCCAATCCTTTTCCTCGTCGTTCTGGTAATGAGTAGGTAAATGGAAACAATTACAGAGCGATGGTTTACAAACTGAATTTTTCCGAGTGGCTGTGTGTTTGGCACGCACACGTGCAGTCGAGCGTTGGCCCCGAAACAAGGATAGTTCCGTCATGGGCTGTTTTGAAGGAGAGGCTATTCCAACGTCGGAAATTTTGGCGCAAAATTGTATTGTAAAAACTGTTGACTATAGGTTTGAGGTAGAAATGATGAATAATGTATCTATCTATCTATCCATCTATCTGCATAACACGCTTAGGTTGGGGTGAGATGCATACAGCAAACTCAAGTTGGGATAAACCCAGCAAACTCATCATGAAAACGGCTTAAATTAACTTAACAATGAGGAGGCGGTAGCAATGAGAAAGGGCGAGCAGGTTCATTCTTGGCACGGTAGCAAAGAAAAAAGAGGACCGCCGACAATGTGAACGGATGTGCCCTGCAACAATCAATAATTCTGGCTATTAGAGTCGAGTTGAATAGTTTCAAAGTTGATGAAGTAACAATCACTACATGCATGATCGTTGTTGCTGGCTTGTCACGCTTGGTACCACGACGGAGAAACAGGCAATTCAGCTACATTGAGAATAAAAATGGAGCCCTCCATTGAAGACGCTATTTACTTCCCTAAGAAGACCAAACACCAGGGGTTCCAAGGGAGAGGGAGCATGGATGGGGGGTATTCAGACCACATAGTGAGGGGGAATGTGGGACAGGGTTACGGGAGGGGGGCTGTAGGGGGAATCTGACTACACAATGGGGGAAAATGAGGGAGGCAATTTTCATTGCCGGGGGGGGGGGGGGGTACTGTTGGTGTGCGAATATTCAGTTTAAAACGCAGGCATTCAGGAGCACAACACGTAAAACGGGTAAACACAATATTTTAGCTGTGTAAGGTTGGATTGACTTTTCAAAATATAAAATTTGACAAAACATAGCATCAAATTAGAAAATGGGCATTACGTGGCAGGAGACAGATGCTTGTGTCTGCCGTCTTTTGTGCCACTGTATCATCTTGAAGGTAAAGCCTAAACTGCATCGCTTCACGCGATGCTATCGGGGACGTTTGTATCCCTGGCAGGTCTAACTTGGTGGTAATGCAGTCGAGATCCTATCCCACCTTTCCTTTCGCCATGCTACGTTTAAACATCTATTTTTATGGACATAAATGGTTTATTATTTTATTACCTTGCCTCGCTTAATCAGCAGGTTGCTATGACGCCTCCCCGTCCCCAGTCCTTTCTGACATGCATCTTAAAAGCGGTCCTTTTTTAAGGCATTCTGCGATCCCTGTGGTCGTGGCAGATCTCTTACTCTTCCAACAAATTGTTTATTATTATTATTCATTATTATTATTATTTAAGGTGTGTTGTTAGCCGTTTTTTACATGGTGCTTCTGACTGTAGGAGGTTTTACGTCATGCATACACACTATCACTCACATACTCCTCTTTCTGTCTCCCTCGCTTTCTTCTTGCATTGGCATTGTCTTTGTGTTCATTGTTTCTTTGGTGCATTTGGAATAAATCCTTTAAAAGACAGGAAAAATGTGAAGCGCTACGATGCGTTACAGCATGCCAACAAGGTCAAAATCGCGCCAATCGTGGTTAGCTGAAAAAGAGCTCGTAGGTCGATTTTGACTCCTTGGACCACCTTGCTTCGCATAGCGTCAGGTTTAAGACAGTCTGAGTGTTTCTGGAGTAAATCCTGTGATAAAACCACCCGTTTTTCATCATTTTCATTGCTAAACAATGCCCTCTTCCAGGGACCAATGTTTTCTAACAAGTTCAGATCCCATTGTTACGTCATCTTCACAATCAGTAATCCGTAACCTCACCAGTCGTGTCATTAGCTCATCACACAAAAGCTCACGTCTCAAAAAGCTCATGGAACCAAAAAAGCTAACCATTAAAAGAAAAAAGGAAATATTGATTATTTTTAAAACCCTTAGCTTTTTTTTTTAGTTTAGATTTGGTAAGTTAAGTCGCCTTGGCTTGAATTTCCCCGGGCATGGTTTAGTTTCACCAGGAAACTACTGTCATGACACTGTTTGTCTCTTTTGTTGGCAAAAGAAAAACAAAAACTTGTTTTGCCGTTTTTGTTGGTTTTATTTTTCCGGTAAAATAAGTCAAGTCAACGTCCAACCCTGTTATTTTGAAAATACGTGAGCTTTTGCCCAGTGAGCTTCAGCCTGATGAGCTTTTACCCAGTGAGATTCTGTGCTACTTTCTTCACAAACAAGTTGGGTAAAAGAAACTATAACCTCTCCTTCATAATAAACAATACCTCGTCCCTATTTTTTACCGCAGGTGCATCCCGTGCACAACGACTGTAAAACTTAGGTTTGATAATGTACGTGTTAAGAACGACAACACAGAATCTAACACCTTTATTTAAAATGACTCCCGGTGCTAGTGTTTTGGATAGATGGCCTCCAACTTCAATATCAGTATGTCCCGCAACCAGCTCCACAATAAATAAGAACTTAAAAAAAATAAGATGCCAACTCGGCTGATATCTGCCTTTTCTTTCGTGCTTGTGAAACATCTTAAATATGTTAGCACCACTTATTTTCCGAACGTTTTGCTAAATATTACCTCTTTCAACCAACAGGATCACATAAATTTTAGCGAACGTTTTGCTGATAACCTCTTTCAACCAACAGGATCGCATAAATTTTAGCAAACGTTCAGCTAAATATCATCTCTTTCAACCAACAGGATCACATAAATTTTAGTGAACGTTTTGCTAAACAAAACCTCTTTCAACCAACAGGATCGCATAAATTTTAGCAAACGTTCTGCTAAATATCACGTCTTTTAACCAACAGATTCAAACAAATTTTAGCAAACGTTTTGCTAAATATCACCTCTTTCAACCGGCAGGATCAATATAAATTTTAACGAACGTTTTGCTAAATATCACCTCTTTCAACCAACAGGATCACGTAAATGTTATGTTACCCTGTTGGCTAAAAGAGATTATATTTAGCAAAAGATTAGGAAAATAAGTGGTGATTTCTACACATAGGGCCCCCGTGCACTAGGTAGCTAGGCCCCTGCGGCCAATGATAATGCTTACGTTACGTGTATACCGCGCACTTGGCCACCGCGGCCAACCAGTCGCAGCGGCCACTGGAATCCCGGGTGGTGTTCAGGCGACCACAATGCTTGCTCCGTATTCATTTTTCATCACGTGACCGAGAATAATAACGGGAAAACGGTCGTGGCTGCAGCGCACGTCACCGTAGTTTTTTAGCCGCACGACCACTGGCCTCACGATCTGGTTGCCTAGTGGGTGGGCGCCCTTATGGTCGAATTGACGAACTGTGTAAAATACGGTATTTTTAACGCAGTTCGGTAATTCGAGCAGAGATGATGCCACTCGTTTTTCGGAGTTCACTACAGTTCAATACAGTTCAATACAGTTCACTACAGTTCACTACAGTTCAATACAGTTCAATACAGTTCAATACAGTTCAATACAGTTCACTACAGTTCAATACAGTTCACTACAGTTCACTACAGTTCAATACAGTTCACTACAGTTCACTACAGTTCAATACAGTTCAATACAGTTCACTACAGTTCAATACAGTTCACTACAGTTCAATACAGTTCACTAAATAAAGTAAAAACATTTAACATCCACGAAGTACAGATACGGCGTTAACTACACTTTGTTGAAGCTCATATTCTCTTGCGTAGCTGGAGGAAGAAAACAAGTGATGTTTCTACACGTTCGTAGTTCAACACCATTTATTGGTGACCATTGGAAGAACTAATGAATACGTTATAATTATAGAGAAAGTAGCACAGTAACTAAACCATGCGCAATGGCTGTTTGCCGTGACGTCACCATGAGTTAGCCAATGACGAAGGAGAACAACGGTTGTTTGGCCGTCTGATTGGACTAGCCCAGTCACGTGATATGCACGTCACAGCAAATAGCCATGGCGCGTGGTGTAGTTAATTAGAATAAAAATCCTGCAAAGTGCACATACAGAAAACAAACGAAGTTTTGGGGTTATATAGCATCCCGTTTTTATGTGCGTTAAGAATCAGCAGTCAAGCATCGTAAATATACAGGACACACAATAAAATATATCATTCCAAAGCAAAGCATCCTTGAAAGCAATTTAACAATAATATTTAAAATTTCTAAAATAACAATATTGAACCCAGATTTCTGATAAATTAGCAAATCATGGGAGGGCCACACCTCGTCCTGCAATCGGAGAAACGAAGTGAAGCCCACAACGAAATTTCTTCCTTATGTACTAAACTCAGTAACAAGAGTGATGAATGCCCATATTTCTTAAGTCAATTGTGTGTGGGGGGGTGGGGTGGGGGTATTTTAAGGGTTTATAATGAGAGAGGCCTAATACCGATTTCGCATTGGTAAATTCAAGTGGTCCTGGTCGTGCCAAGGAGCGCTGGGCACCGTTTTATTAACCGATGCGAAATCGGGCCAGTTCAGGCCGGACCGCTATTTCGGGAGCCGGCCCGGCTCACACCAATGGTGTGAGCCTGGCCGTGCCAGGAACGGCCAAGACCGCTTTATTTACCAACGTGAAATCAAATTGGGGATGGAGCTGGCCAGCGCCGCTTAAATCGGAATGGTTTACGAATAGTGCTGCTGTGTAGCGGCAGAAAGTGGAATATGTCAAGTACCACGAACCGACACGTGGCGATGCTGTAAATCGTGATCAGCGAGCCTTCTAATAACCAACGCGAAATCGGACCGGCCGGACCAACAGTGGCCCCAATCGGCCCTGGCTGGCCCGCCCCAGTCCGGCCTGGCCGCTTGAATTTACCAATGCGAAATAGGTATAACTTGCGTATAACAGAAACGTGTTCTTTAATGTTCTTATTTTCAGGTAAGATGTGGTTGTGTAAAGGTGGTAAACGGGATGAAATAATTAAAGATTCGAGGTTTAATTTTGATCTGGACTGCTTTTCTGTGACGAGCACCTCCGCTTTGTCCAGACGACGCTTTGGTGGTACACGACACTTCAAACAAGCACTTTCACATTCATAAAGATCGCCCTAAATTATCTTTAAAAGGACATACCTTCTCACTGATTTCGAGCATTCTGCTTGAAATAGCTTTGCGACATTTACATAGGTTAGAGCGAATGTAGCAATCCAGTTTCTCACCAGAGAAAAAATGGGAAAATGAACGCCTTTGCGACATTTACCCATGTGTGAACTAATATTGCCCAAACTGAGCCATACAGGAAAGCCAATTGGGAGGAATGTACCTTTAAATGTTCGTGCTTGGCGTAGTCCTTCCCAACTTTCAGTCTTTGTTAATTAGTCCCAGTCTTGTTTTCGGTGGAGAACGTGTGAATAGTCTTTTGTTCATGCTGTTTATTCAGTGTTTGTATCAACTTGAAAGTCTTACTTTTTCGTGTATCCGAGTGTTCCGAGGTTGGGAAAAATGTCACCTGCTATCGTCGCTCTTTTGTTGATCAAAGAGAAAAGGGAAAAATGCAAAACTTCACCATAAAGAGATCTATTTTTCGACTCGCTCTTAAACTTTTACTCCCCCGCGGTTGGTTCATTGTATATTTCGGTGCGTGTGTCTGGCTGGCGCGTGCTAGGGGTGATTGCGGAGTATTTCAAATTATAATGCCAGCAATCATGAACTCTACTCTAGGGGTGTGAAAATGCCCAGAGAAATTGGCCCAATTTTAAGTGTCGTTACGAAAAACAAGATATGTAAATGTAAATGCATTTATAATTTTTTTTTAATGTGACCTCAAAGTTTTGTGAATTTTAAAGTAGCGTGCCATAACCGCCCAATTTTCTTGATTTGGTTTTGGTAAAACCGAACTGAACGGACAAAATGGGAAGAAAACGAACAAAAGAATAGTGTCGCAGCTAGTTTTTTCTAAGGAGGGGTGCAAGGGCACAATTTTGGGCCCCTCCTCAAGTAGTACACAATTTTGAGGACGTATGGGGGCTCCCAACTACGACCAAACAGTGAATTTTGTCCGTTTTGGGACCCTGACTCATAAATTTGCCCCCCCCCCCCTGCTGTCTGGGCCCCCTGATTGCGGCCCTGCAAAAGGGTAACAAAATGGGAGCAACAAAATGGGAACAAAACTAACAAAGTGGGAACAAAACGAATAAAAACCTACAAAAACGCAAAAAATGGTTAAATTAAACAGCTGATTCTCACTTGCTACATTGTTCTTCCAAAATTATTTTTCCCAAAGCGGTAATTTCTGTTTTAACTGATTCAGCTCGCGTAGCCTACGGGTGTTCCTTAGGTGTCCTAAATTATTTTCTATTTTAGAATAGGTTTTTTTCGTCATAATCAAGTAGTCGCTTAAGCTTTCAATTCCTTAGTACCTTTGTTTGATCACATTTAATTTTCTTAACATTTTAATTTTTTCGTTGTCCCGGCCTTAATCACTCCTATTGGCTCCGTTCATTAAGCCGGTTCATCAACAAAAGCCTCAATTGGCTTAGTTGGTGTTAGGGCTCAAAGGCTTTAATTAAAAATCAAAACAACAGCAACGAAAGCGCGAACAAATGTTTACTACTGCCGCTAAGCAACATTATCGATTTTTTTCGTGATAGTGGCGTTCAATTTTCGAAAATTTAAAAATTGGAAAAAAAAACTGTAATGTTGTTTGCCTCTTCCACCCAGCAGACGTTTAGCTTTAGGGAAAATACGGTAGCGCCGTACCACGAAGGGAACGCTCACTATTTATTACCCAAAAACCTTCTCAACGCAAACACTTCCTCTTCCTGCAGCTCCGTACGAAGTCCTTCCCCTTCCTCACTCCCCTCCCACCCCCCCCCCCCCCAACCCCCACTTCCCCATGCCCCCTCCCCCCCCCCAAACCCCCTCACTCCACACCCCTCCACCATCCATTATACACGGAAGCTCTAGAATTACGACAAAAGTGCAACTAGTGCAATTACGTCCCTTCTGTGGAACCACCTTGGATTTAGAAGGAAAATGAAAGAAAACCTGGAGAGAAGGTGAAGAAAAACACCTCTGTTGCCTGTATTTAACGTAATAATGAACAAACCAGGCAACATTTTACACGCCACGTGAAACGAATTATAGTTTTGCACCAAAATTATGAGGTTACAGGAACAGGTTAAGGCTGCGTGAAGTTGGAATTGAGTGAAGAAAGTCGAAAGAAAGGATAAAAATAACCACTAAGAAATAAATTTGGGTTGGAGGAAGGGAGGAAGACGTTGAGGGCATGCCTTCAGTCTGAAGGACGGCGCACGTTCCGACGAAATCCCAAGTCCCCATTAGCTAAATTCCTTTCCGCATCATATAATTCGTACACGCGAACACCAAGTCTTTCTTCGGCCCACGCTCTTGTCTTCGACGGACCGATTCAAGTCCGTTTTCTCTCGTTAAAAATTACTTGCGATGCGTGAGGCTCTAAGAAGCATACACACACACAGACTTGAATTTCTTTAAAAACCAAAATTGTAAAACTTGAAAGCATTAAAGTTGGGAATATGATTATGAAAGCTTTGAATTTTGTTGCTGCAATACCACTGCAATAACCTAGTAACGTTATTCCCGAATGAATAAATTTACCTTTATTCCTAAGTTAATTTACGATAAGAATTGGCCAGGTGACTGGCTTGCTTGCTGGTTGCATAACGCTCCCAGGACGCCATGCGAAAAGTTGGGAAATACGTAGTGATGCGTAGTGCATGTTTCATGTTGGCGGGGGAGAGGGGTGGTTGGGACAGAGAGGTAGGGATGCGAAGTCCGTCGTAGATTATAGAATATGCGCAGGGGGAAGTGTTTGCATGTAAACTAAATCCCACAAATGGTTATGGCATCACGTTTTTTTAGACCGAGAGCAACAAAACGGTGAATTTTCAGAACGTAAATTTTAAAACGTCATTAAATTGCAGAAACGTCAATTAGAACCCAAATCCGCCATCAAATCTCAAGTACGCTGCAGAGACACGCACTAAACCAAAATGACTGAGGATCACAAAGCACGTCAGATCGTTCATAAACGACTCGTGTTTGTTTATGCTGCTAAAACTTCATTTTTTCCCATGTTTCTATTCGAGTGCGGATAAGATGCATTGATACTTTGTTTCAAAAGCATTAAGGGTGGAGAAAGATTTCCCCTCCCCAAAAAATCCTGGAAAATAGGATCACTCGCACTACTTTTATGCGTAGGCATGGTTAACTTTTTTTAGGTTTGAGTGACTGTCCACACCAGTCCGATGTCGTGCACTGCAAATTTTTTTTTTTTTGAGGATTTCGGAAATACCTTGAAAGTATGGTAACGCGAGATATTTCCGAAATCCTCCCCAAAAAAAACTTGCAATGCACGACATCAGACTGGTGTCGAACAGTCATTCACACCTAAAAAAGTTACCCACGCCTACGTATGAAAGTAGGGCGAGTGATCCTATGAACACACGTAACACGGTTTACAGAATTCCCTGCAGTAACAACTAGTGTACTGGGACATACGTTGGTAACAGTCTACAAAAGCTGAAGGAGAATCTTCACACAGGTCCAACTTTAAACATCACGTTGAGACGAATCCACTGGTGCAGCAGTGTTTTTCAACAGGTGTTTCTCCTTTCAGACTTGGAACAAGACACACCCCTGATTCCGAAAATGTTCAAATTTTGTTTGCCGAAAAAAAATACTCGTGCTAGGGTATAAATTTGGAATCTCTTATAATTCTCACCGATAACCCACCAGTGCATCATCAGGTTATTCCAGAAGGTAATTATCTCAAAGAATATTTCCCAGTCATTGAAAAATTTCAGGTTAACAAATATGCACATAAAACAGTAAGCCACATACCCAATAAAAAATAGACCAGTCCCGTAGCTACGCGTGATTGCACTTTGTATACCAGAACTGGACTTTTCCGTTTGCTTGCAAAGGAAAGACGGGGGTTTTCATTTCGCCTTTCTATTTTGCCACTTTTGAGTGGAAATGTGTGGGAATTTTAGGTGTTTTTATTTAATACTGTTTATCTTGAATATGTTGACATTTGTGGATGGGTTGACTTGTTTTTTTTTTGCCATGAATTTGTAGCTAATTTTTAAAAACTTGATGGCGGAAAGTGTCGTTTCCCGAAGCGTCATTTTTATATTTTGTGCACTGTCTTGGGTGATTTTAATATGTATTCGAGTGCAGCGATTTGGGTGGGTGGTGGAGAGGAGATAAAAAAAAAAAAGCGGGCGCGGAAGGGTGGGGGTTGCGGGATCTTTATTGTAGTTAATGAACACCAGAAAACAAAATAAGAGCTAAGGAATTTTTTAAATGCTAGAATGTAGAGTGGGCCGGGGGGGGGGGGGGGGGAAGCGATAGTAAGTAAAGATCAACGAAAAAAGAGCAAGAGTTTACTTTAGTTATAAAGTAAATTCACCCGTCTTTAAACCATGCGCAATGGCTGGTTGCCGTGACGTCACCATGAGTTAGCCAATGACGAACGAGACCAACGGCTGTTTGGCCGTCTGATTGGACTATAGCCCAGTCACGTGATATGCATTATGCACGTCACAGCAAACAGCCATGGCGCGTGGTATAGACGGGCTGTAAGCTAGTAATAGAAGCCAGCTATAACCGCAGCTTGAGACAACATGTATTTTGCTAGCTTTCGGCTGCCTACCAAACATGTACTGTTTCTTTTGTTGTTCCTGTGTTGGAAAACAAAGCAGCAGTGCGAGGGAACCTACGGAAGTGCCTGTTAATGGGGAGCTAGGCAGCCGAAAGTTGGAAAAATTACGATTTGTTTTTCAAGCTCTGGTTGGCTTGTTTTTATCACATTAGGCACTTCCCAAAATGTAGCGAACTACTCACCGCTTTAAGTGGATATGCCTAAAGGACGGTTAACGGGAATTGGTTGAAATTGGCCAAAGTATTAACCTTCACCAATAATTGGTTTCCACTCACCAGATGGCGTGGAAAGTCGGCATTGGCGACGTAAGTGGTGACTACTTAGTAAGATGGCGACTGAACTTAGGCTGAAATTACCAAACTCTCTACCTATACCACGCGCCAAGGCTGTTTGCCGTGACGCGTACATCACGTGACTGGGCTAGTCCAATCAGACGGCCAAACAGCCGTTGTTCTCGTTCGTCATTGGCTAACTCATGGTGACGTCACGGCAAACAGCTATTGCGCATGGTTTAGCTTTGCAATCAGAATTTTAAGAGCTAACCGGAGAGTGAGTAAGTGAGTTAGGGAGTGAGTTTATTTTTTCACTACAATTCCATAGATAGTATTTCAAAAGACGAACACTCGCACCACAAGAGCACATGCTCGGGTGTGGGTAAATGTTGCACGCACAAAAAATGAAACACATTCTTTAAAAAAAATAGAATATAATAACAGTAATAAAAATCCAAAATCCAACACTGCAGGATTAAGGAGAAATTTAAAAGAAAACTGCAGAAAAATAAAACGTAAGTCCAACTAATGTTACTGCGTTGGTGTATATACGCACTCTATCTTTTAATAGAGCTTTTAATAGCACCAAGAGGTAGGAAACCTTTTTCACGTGGCGAGTTGTTGTCGAGCACATTTTAACGTCTCCTGGGCCTCACGGCGATTGCCGTTTAAGCCTCTCAGTCATAATCGTGAAGCCAGCGAAGTCCCCTTCATTTAGGTCGATTGCTTACCTCCACACTATACCCTTCCAAAATCCGGAATATACCAAATAATAGCGCTGCATGATTCTTCAAATCCTCTTTCAACATAAGAGTCGTTAGCGAAGGCTCTTGCCGGATGTACCGCGTCTGCTCCAAGTTTCGCAGTTGAATGTGTTAAATTTTTGCGGTTTGGTAAAAGTGCAGCAAGCAAGCGTGGGAATGAGGTCGTGCTGTTTCCAATTTTGTGACGGGATACGGACGAACGCCATTTGCAAATCCGGCTTAAGGAGGTGGAAAACAGCATGTATGAATCGTCACTAGTTGGAGCTACCTAACACCAGAAACCATTGTAGCTGTCGTTGCTACAGTGAAAACCCACAAAAGTAGTGAAAATTTAATTTGTTGTAAAAATGCGTTCCCTGATCGAACAGGCCCACAACAGTCATACACAACGTTTTCCTTGTCTTGTTCACCAAAAAATAGATTATATCACATTACAAACTCCTAAAATACCAAAAACAAGGCAAAAAAGAAAGTGTTTTAATAAATGTCTTGTTGCAACGTGCAAGTGTAAATCGTTTGAATTGTCCTTTAAGTGGAAATGCCTAAAAGACGGTTAACGGGAATTGGTGGAAATTGGCTAAGTATCAACCTTCACCAATATTGGTTATCACTCACCAGATGGCGTGGAAAAGTTGGTATTGGCGACTTAATTGGTGACTACTTAGTAAATGGCGACTGAAAGTTAACACTGAAAATCCAAATGTCAGAAGCTAGCTAGCTGAAATTACCACCCTCTGTACCACACGCCATGGCTGTTTGCTGTGACGTGCATATCACGTGACTGGGCTAGTCCAATCAGACGGCCAAACAGCCGTTGTTCTCGTTCGTCATTGGCTAACTCATGGTGACGTCACGGCAAACAGCCATTGCACATGGTTTAGCTAGCTTAAAACGAACAGTTTGCAGCTTTGCATTCAGAATTTTAAGAGCTAACCAGGGAGTGAGTCAGGGCGAGTGAGTTGTATACTTACAATTTAAAAGATTAAAAACACTAAAACAATAGGGACAACCTCCAGTTGCCTTATCACGTGCCGCCGTAAGACTAGCACGACATCGTTAAAATTGAAAGTTCAATGTATGGACACTGGCGCTTTTTCTGGCTGAGTGGCAGTTGTTCTGCGTTGACGTTGTGCACACGCCGCTCGACAGCGGAAACATTGAGTGTGATAGTTTACCAGTCCTTGTTTGGAGTAATAAATAAATGCGGATGCGAACCTATTGGAGTGATGGCTGGCACGGGCTTGGGTTGTTGATCCTCAGCAACAAACGGAGCCCTGGCGTAGTCGGATATGTATAACACAATCGATGGATATGTATAACACAATCGATAAGGCACAGCCTTATAAGGCTGTCACGAAACGACGTTGTCTAGGACTTTGCTAAGCGACGGAGGCGAGTTCGGCAGTGCAACCAGCCAGTCAAACACGGTTTCTGGGGATAGATCGCAGCATCTATTAAAAACTACTGAGATTTTCAAAATAACAGTTTTAATTTTACGTAGCTTTATCTTGAACAATTTTTATTAGCTTCAACACCAGTTTCAGTTACCTTTTTGAGTTGTCACACTGCCACTCACGAAGTTTTACGGTCAACTGGAAATAAGCCAATACGTTCATTTAGCCAGCAATTATTTTAACCCTTTAATGCCCGCGTCAAACTGGACGCATTTTTTGTAAGTCGGGTCGGTCGCGTGGTTCAAACCGGCATTCACTTGATGTGGAGATGAGGACGGTGACCGCCGGGCTGTTGCTGCTCGCTTTGCTCGCGGGCCCCAGGGATCCCTCGCAAAGCTCGCTTTGCACGTTGGGACTTGGTTTTTTGCCGTTCAGTCGCCGGCCAATATATCGGCTGTTGGGCAATGAAGGGTTAAGGAAACCAGCTGTAGAGGGGCCGGATTAAGATAGGGAAATTCGCCCCAGGCCCCGAATTTCTGAGGAGTCCCCAGCTCAGAAGAAAAAGTAAACAAAACCGAAACTGGTATCAGAGAAGTTTCCAAAAAGGGTGAGCCTTTGAAAGCAGTGTTATCATTCAACCAGGATAAGGCCGCCAAGGTTAGTCTTATTGGCAAAGTTAATCGCACCGATTAATAGTTTGAAAGCTAAATGAAAACTAGAACATTGCTACTCAAGTTCGCAAACTTCCAAGTTTTCATGTAACGTCCAAAGTATTATTCGGTGCGATTAACCTGGCTAATAGGATTAATCTTGGCTGCATTTCCCTGGTTGAATGATATCACTACCTTTTAAAGGATGACCGTTTTTGAAAACCGTTGGCGGCTTCTCTTACACACCAGTTTTGGTTTTGGGTGGTTATCACAACTTTCATAGGACTGTGAACGTACAAAAAGTGACACCATCTTATCTTCATCTCTACTTTTTTGTTCTGGAGGAATTTTATGTCTATAAATTTTCACATTGATAATTTCCATATTTGCCATTGCCCAATTAGCCGTTCCATCAGCCAAAGTGACACGGTTTGGTTTATTGTATGTCCGTACTTAACATGCTTAAGCTGATTGAATCCCATTTTTGGGCTCAATGGCTAACAAACGAATTAAAATGATAAATAAATAAACTGATTCCACGACAATCGTGAGGAAGATTCTTATGCCGTAAATCAGTAATTTTAGCAAAACTAAAAAATCCTGGACTTGTAACTGATGATGTGAAATCTTGTTTAGCTGACGTGTGTTACTGCATGCATTGGAAAACAAGAGCTGATGCTTTCGTTGTCACGCTAGAAGAGATTTGCCTGATAAACTCCACACTATACCAATGGACAGTAATAGGTTCTAAGTTGTTGATTCACTTAATCACGATGAACTGACAGAAACTTTACAACCTAATTTGCATATTTTGCCAAATTAATGTTTGTTCAAGCGATACACGACATTCAACAACTTCATGGAACATTACAGAAAAGGAACAGCCTGCTTTCGATTTGATACGAATACATTCCAATTGTTGAAATCACACATCGTTGTTGACCAATCTATCGTGACGACCGACTGCTCCTGAGAAATATTTTTTTACGTTTAAATACACCAAAAATATAGCGAAAGCCAAATGCGGCAACGTAGGAGATACTTACTTCGCCAATGTTTTTCAGGTATTTTTTGTATTATATAAATAAAAATATAGAAGGCTACTGAATAAGGGACATCTAGCAAAACTGGTTAAGTTACGAAAAAAATAGCTTTTATTCTAACTTAACCAGTTTTACTAGATGTCCCTTATTCAGTAGCCTTCTATATTTTTATTTATATAAAATAAAAAATAAAATAAATTACGATATAAGAAAGTGAGGGAATATAATACGAATAAATTAGGTAATGAAGTTGGATAGTTTGGTCTAGATGGGGACCGGGGTTTGGTGAAGGAGACGACAATCCTTGTCGGGGACTCCTTCTTACATTTCCCTGCAGAAAATAAAGTGTTGAAATAATGCAGGATGCTCGAATAAAGGATGCTCGAATGTAGCGGGAAGGTATGTATGTCCTTTTAAAGGCTCCTGTTCACCAGTTCGATAGCGTAACCCATATTCTAACTCACTGTTTACTTTTGCGGGGGGTTGACCCTCCTGAATGTTCTTGGTGTCGGCGGCCACTTACGGTCCGGCACTTACTTGTTGATTGTCGCCATCTTGATGGTGTTCGTCGTCGGTTCCATCTTCCGCATGACATTGCGCGTCAATTGGGCGATAAGTCTGTCCTCCTGTCCGGTGTTTTTCAATTTTTGCAGGAGGTACAGATGTATGACAAGATTTAGATTAGGGGTTTGAATAACATCTCTGTAATGTGTGGTGCAGTGGCAACCCGGACCACTGCACTGTGACCAAGTTGTCGACGCGCCATTAAGCCTCATTCCCCCCCCCCCATATTCTAACACAGCATCCACGTTCATATTCTCCGTCATCCAATACGCTGATGTGGGTCACGTGATCTCGTTTTAGTTATGAAAATCGCGGCGCTGCTGTGAATAGTGTTGTTCAATTTTTTTTCATTTACCAGTATTTTCTTTATACTGCTCGAAGATTCTACGGTGCTGCGTGTAGGAGTTGAAAAGGTGAAAAGGCGCCTTTAACCCTCTTTTTCAAATATTGTACCCTAAATTAGCTGTAATGTCCTCCAGTTCTCAGTGGTCTCCCAGGTCAGGTAGTGCCGATCAGGTATTGAGTTTGTTTATTATGATTGGTCGTCTCTACAACGGCAACAGGACAAATCGTATTGTGCAACTTAGTCGCGCATGTTGTTTTGCTGTCAAGGTGTGCCTTTGAAAATTGACCTAACTAACTCAGGTTGCGAAGAAACACGCTGCTGCATGTACTAATTGCGTCGGTCGTGCGAGATGTCGCGTCATAATTCCCTGAAATTACGCTTCAGGCAGTAAACTAAACAACCGAACAAACCATGGTCGCCGAGCTAGGTTCCTGAGGGTTACATGGGGGGACAGGGAGGTAACACTGCAAACGAATCTACTGTCGACCAATCAGAAACGAGATAGAAACAAGGGGGTGGGAGGGGGTTACATTTATTTGCATTAATTAGCTGTGTCAGGTGGATGAGTTTATGTTGCGTTCGGTGCAGGGTGAAAGAAGGTTCGGTGTTATAATTCTATAAATAAGCTTCAGAAATTAGTGATTAAATCTTTAGCGTACGTAAATAACCTCCTGCTTGCTGTTCAAAATAATACTGTTTGCAGTTTATTGCTGTCATGTGAATGAGCGTCGATACGATGACGAATCTTTCTGGTGACGATTTTGGGTTAAAAATGATACTAATTCGTGACGTGTAGAAGCAAGGAGAGTTACTTTTCCTTGATCCAGCCAGGTTAATTATCGAAGGCACCCATGGTCCGGCCGGTACTGTAATACAGTTATGACCGAGTTCGTTCGCAGCTCCAGTTTAATAAGCAATTAGTATTGTGTTTTCAGCACGTCTAAATATGCGGTTCTGGTTTTAAGTGATCCTAACTAGTTTTGACCGAACACTTAGTTGCGTTAAGATAATGATCCAGTTGTGCCAGAGGCTGGATTAACAGGGAGATTTGAATCACCTTGGGGCCGTATGATGCTTAGCTCCAAAGCTGAAGGACACAGAGATAGGGATAGCGTCACATTTCGACGGCTATTCGTGGTTCGCTTGATGGCGCTTAACACACCGTAGGAGAGTAGGAGCATGTGCAAACGTTTTTACGGGTTAGTTCGTCTGATGGTCACTAGGCACACCACACGGCGCTAGTGTAACTGTGGAGTCAGTGGGACGCTGACGAGAGAAAAATCTCGTAGTTGCGTGATCACGACTGATGGCCGTGGGAGGATCCTACTACGGTCAATGTTATAATGGCATTCTGTCTTATCAGTTAAGAGGGAATTATAAGCTAAGACCGCAGCACCGGTACAGTATTTTCAGGAAGAGTTTTATTTGGTCACGGAAACTGACCAATATGTAAAACGCATTAACAAACTTAAAATAAAATCTGAGTTTCGAGTTCCCCTCTCCTTTCTGGGGCTAGCCTGGACGAAGTATGTTAAAAGAACCTGCAAGCTTCTCAAGGTTGGAAGTAATGAGGACTATTTTAAAATAATCGAATTAATCAGATTAATTTCTAAGTTGCTAGAGTTTCTCTATTTCTTGCCTGCCAGTTGCTACTGCCAAAATGTCAATACATGTAGATCTCTTAAGTATTAAAAGTTTAAAACATGGTTACCACGTGTAAATTTCAACCGTAACATGCACACCGCAACTGATACTACAGTAATATTACTTAGCAATGTTGGTGTCGTGGCACAGTGGTCATTCATTCCTCACACGTCAGCTGATTAAGTGAACACAGTCACCTCATCATCAGTTGCTAGTTGCCTCCTAGAAGTACATAAGTTGCAAAGGCCTTTAGCTTTTTCCTGGATTGAAGGGTTTAAATGTGCTAAACATTTTCCTACTTTGGTTGTTCCTAGTCGGTTGCGTTTTTTTTTTTTTTTGTATGGATCGGGCCAAAAAAGTAGAAGACAAACCTACCTGACTGCAGAAGATTCAACAGCAGTGTATTGTATTTTGGTTATTTAAGTTCCTTTGTACTTGTACATCAACAGTTTTGTGTCAACCTGGTCCCCGATTATAATCAGGTAAATTTCATTTTAATCAAGTGATGATAGTAGTGATTATAATCATTGGGTTGTAATCGTAACAACCCTGAGCTTTTTAGCAAAATGTACCTCATAAATTAAAAACATGGATAAATTCGCGCGCTGCGTGTGTAACACGCTACGGCGCCACTACGCGGTGCTTCTTGCAATTACATGCGCTGCTTGTGCACCCTCTCAATATCCGCCTAAACGCGGCTATTGGCAGAGCGCCAACAGCCGGTAACGGGCCTGCTCCACTATTCAACTAGTTGGAACCGGTTCGTGCCAGTTAGCCTGTCAAGTGACGTAAAACCTGAAGGGGATTCCCCCCCCCCCCCCCTTCTGACCAGTATATAAGCTGGGCAGCTGGGGCGGAATGGGGACTTGGTGTTGGAGTGACGGTGCGCCCACTGTCTCTCTGCTCTGAACAGGGTCGGTTCAAGGGAAAAACTTGAAGCCGATGTCTAATATGTGATGCTATGTGTATAGTCCCCTAGCTAAGCAGTAAGGAGTGAATAGGAATTGAGCTTGACTCGAAACTTATCATCCACTCCTTTAGCACCTCACACGTGTTTGTTCGCCTATAACTTTAGATGCAAAGCACCTACAAACATGAGGGAAACGTCCAGAGGGAACAAAAGTGCAGCATACATTTTGAGCAATATGACAAAACAACTCTGGGCAACAGCTTTGATTGTGTCGTGATAGTTAGGGCATCAATTTCGTCATGATCTGGTTAGCAACTTTGCCATGATGTGGGTTATCCAGTTGCACCCTTTTTTGAACCTAGCCAAATAGTTTATATAAGGGGACATTGCCTGAAAATTGGGAAACCTGCTGTTCACACTCTTACTGGACAGGCCACTTGTCGTCATGATTTGTTAATGCTTGGAACTCTCTACCCGAAGCAGTTGCATGTGCACCTAGTGGTTTTTCCTTTAGGAAATTGTGTTCCAATCATTTTTACTGATTTTTACGATGAGTAACTTCATTTTTTCACCCGTACCGTTCTTGCTTTCGTTGCGCGTTTTCACTTACTTACTTGCATACGTACGTACATCCGAAGCTTGAATTGAAGCTTGAAGTGCGTCAAGCTTAACGACGCTTCTGTAATTCTAAACACGAATGTCTTTTGTTCCGAAATTCCTTACATTTTGTGAATTATGAAACCATCGTGTGCTTTTAGAACTTTGAAAAATGCCAAAGTGGTAACCAAACATTTGAGTTAGGACTAGTTTAATGGAAACGGTGAGGTTTTGAAATCATTGAATGCTTTTATTGTCTAACCTTGATTCAGTAGGAAATTCCTTTCATAATATTGTTGATTCCAAGTTGTTACCCCATTGTATACTTTGGAACATTTTTTTGACCTGGCTGAAATTTATTTTACCTGCCTAACATAAATTCAACTTTGTAGGGCTCCAAAAGGAGGCAACGTGGGACATATTTGCGTATAAATTTTCACAAGTGGAAAACTGCTTTTTGAAATTTACCAGGTGTGTTTTCAATAGCACTGTACCAAAACTGTTTTTTTTTTAATACTGGAATAAGCACAACTTTAAAAATAAAAGTCTGAATTAGGTTGGAAAAAAAAACATTTCTAGTAACGATACTTAGGACAGGCAGAATCCCTCTGTATGTTGTCAAAAGGATTTTATTGTTAATATTTTCCTCGTTGGAAGTCCTTTTCTATGGTGTATTATCCATCGCCGGTAATTATACAGATTTCTCCTGGAGGGGGGGGGGGGTTAGGGCACATCTCCCCCATACCAAATGACATGCCTATCTTCATGACATACTGAGCCATCATTTTTAGTGGCTTTGTGAGAACTAGACGAGTCTTTTACAAAGGTTTTTTACCATTACCAGAAATTCTTTTCCTCTTTTTCATAATCCACCATAATTTTATTATCCACCATAATTTTTTTTATCCACCATAATTTTTTCACTAAGCTGGGTGGATTCTTTTTTTTTTTGTGAGCTGCCAAAGAACTACTAACAGATTCGCGTGCCAATTAGCACACAAATCTGTTGGTAGTTCTTTGGCAGTTCATAAAAAAAAAAAAACAATATACCCAGCTTAGCCAAAAAATTCAGGAGGATGGTAAATGGCTTTCTGAAGGAGGGTTTTATCTTTTATGCGACTAGGGCAAACAGAGCCTTAGGGGGGAAAAGTCAAATTCATCAGAAAAGAGGAAAAGAATTTCTGGTAACGAGCT
Source organism: Lithobius niger (assembly GCA_023313725.1). Classification (NCBI taxonomy): domain Eukaryota; kingdom Metazoa; phylum Arthropoda; class Chilopoda; order Lithobiomorpha; family Lithobiidae; genus Lithobius; species Lithobius niger. The sequence continues at coordinate 2,003 of JAHWFP010128283.1, read as the reverse complement.
GTAAACTATCAAATTTCGCCAGTTTTAGGACACCCGTCCACACGGCAGCCAGGCCGCTGCGGCCAATGATGATGCTTACGGTAACGCACACTTGGCCGCCGCTGCCAGCCAGTCGCGGCGGCCACTGGAATCCCGGACGGCGTGCAGGCGACCACACTTGCTCCATGTTCATTTTTCACCATGTGATCGAGAATTATCAATGAAAAACAAACGTGGCCGCGCGGCACGTCGCAGTGTTTTTTGACTGGGATGACCACTGGCCGCACGACCTGGCTGCCGTGTGCGCGGTGCCCTTAGTAAACCATGGTGATGCTAAAATCACCTTTCTGAAGACACTTAGGGCACCTGCGCACACGGCGGCGAGGTCGCTAAGGCCAACGAGAATGCAACGCGCACTTGGCCGCGGCAGCCAGACAGTCGCGGCGGCCACTGGGATCTCGAACGGCGTGCAGACGACCACAGGGCGACCATACTTGCTCCGTGTTCATTTTTCACCAGGTGATCGCGATTTATCAATGAAAAACAAACGTGGCCGCGCGGCACGTCGCTATGCTTTTTGGCCGCGACGACCACTGGCCGCACGATCTGGCTACTTAGTGCACGGGCGCCCTTACACTACCCAGGTATATATCATTCTTCTTGTGAATGGGAAGAAGAAGTATGGGAAGTAAATAAGATATTCCATAATGCAGTATATATTGGTGCATAAGTGCAGTATAGAAAAGGATAGGTGCCCAGGGAGTTATGGCTTGAGAGGTTGGTAACAAACAATTTGTAATACTGTCTTGATGTTTAAAAATCCTCAGTGCTTCTACGTTGAATCTTGACTTGTAATGTTTAGAACGTGTAGAACTTTGACATAATTATATAGGGACTAGCTGTACCCCCGGCGTAACATACGCCGGTCTAGCCAGTTCCCGCATTCCTGAGCGAAATACTGTAATGGGCAATATGGAATAAAAAGGGCGCCGACTGCCCCCTGCCTCCTCCGCCGGACTTCCCTGCGGCCTGGTCCCTTACATTCTGTCATTCTATGGTCCGATTTCCCCCCTCCCCCGGTAACCCCTTTCCCATCCCGCACCGCCTGCCCCTTCCCCCCCACCCCGATTCCCCTATTGTGTGGTCTGAATATCCCCATCCCCGCTTCCCCTCCCTTTGAACCCCCCTTCCCCTCCCTCCCTCTTTCACTGTAGTGCATAATAATGATGAATTTGCTTGCCCAACCTAAGCGTATTATATATGTTCCCCAGTCATACCGGTCATACCGTATTTACTAGTTTAAGTAGTTACCAGTAAATAATATTTTTCTCAACACTCGTACCATTCCGAAGTTGATAAAAACACTTCACTTAAAAATGCAACTCGGGAAGGGGAAAAATGATCAATATAAAATTATTGCGATGTTGCGGTATTATTTCTGTTAGTTTCATGGTTTCATTTCTATTAGTGGAGGGTGTTTAAGTTAACTTGCGCGGTGTTCCTTTTACGGCTGGATTTTAATCAAAGGTTTTTCAGATCTGGCCGTTTTTATTTTTCATTGTTTGTAATTAGCGCTCACAATTTGTAAACAGGACAGCTTTACTAATTTACTGCCCAGATAATTACCACACTTTATTGAAATCGATCTGAGTCGACATGTTGCATCCAAGCTGTACAAAGCAAGGAAATCCGGCAAGTAAATAAAACAACGCCAATACTGAAACAAACGTTAACCGACCCGTGTTTCAGTTGGAACTTAA
>JAHWFP010128282.1:43438-67475 GCA_023313725.1 Lithobius niger | reverse complement strand
TTTTATGTCCAGGACGTAAATCTTATATGGCTAAACTGCATACGAGAGTAGGCAAAGTGGTAAACGATCACTTACGACTCTGTCCGGTCGGAATTTCATTCGACGAGGAGGCGACTCCAGATGTAGGCTTAGTCGCATGTTCCTAAGGGAAAAAATGGAGGACGGCAGCCATTTTTACACAATACATCACAAACTGGGGAGCAGAGAATTCCCGTGTGTTGTCATTTCGGTAGTCAGGGCAGAAAAAAAAAGCGAGCGAGGGAGAGCAAAAGCGAGAGGGGAGGGCGGAAACAATACATCATGAGAGGGGATTGTTACAGGCAAAGACAAGTTTGTACCAACAAAGTAGGAAATCAGTGACAATGGGAGACACAAGTATTGTTCACGTCCAGAGTAGGCTCCAGCCAAAGAAGCAAACAATCGGCAATGCATGCACAAGTTTGTTGCAGTTAAGCTGCAACTCTTAATTGTGTACATTTAAAAGATATTTAAATGTCCCACATAGGGGAAAAAAAAGTTCCCTACGTAATGCAGAGACGAACAAGCCTCACAAGGGGCAGGGGAGTCAAAATTCCCCTGGCACGCCCCCTCCGGATCTGCATGAAGTAGGGGCACAATGGTAAAGCCTTGAGAAGCTTCTATCTCCGTTTAAATACCCTTAACTCAACACGGAGTTTAAAGGAAAAACATTAAATCTAGGTTAGTGACAAAAAACGTGTTAGTACCACTTGGACCAAAGTGAAAGAAAAGTATAAATATTAATATAACATTTTCGTGTGTTAGTATTCCCAAAAAGTCATATGTGTTTCTTTACCATGAAAGCACACATGAAGTTAAAGGCCAATGGTTACAAGCACAAACTTACATATTCTGTACAATTTCCTCGACTTCTGGAGGTAATCCCTGTAAACGTCTGGACTTCCGTATAGCCCTTGCCATGGTTTCGGCCTGGGCATGCAAGGAGGGTGGCTTGGCTCTCCCAGGCTTGTGAAAGGTCGAATGGCAGGAGGGAGGTGTGGTGGTCGGTAGTGCACCCGACAGACGGGAACGCTCAGGATGTACTACGCCATTTAGACCGTCACTAAGAGTGTCCACCCCACTGAGAGTAGCATCACCAGTGGAGGTAGACGGGCTGCCACTTGGCTCCTAATTGTGGTCCCCTTCCCCTTCCCTCGAGATGGGTGTTCCGGACAGAACAGGAGGTCCCGTCTGAGAAGGGGATGAACCAGGGATGCCACCCATGAGGTTATTTGGCAACATGGGGGGTACTGGTTTAGTGCCCGAGGAGGTGTCTTCACTGGTAGATTCGACGGACATTGCATGTGGGCTATCGTCGACACTAAAAGGACTAATAGGTCGAGATGATAGTGGCTGTGGTCTAAAATACTCCCACCCGTTTACTTCCTCCACAAACCTAATATTGGTATGTACTTCCAATTGCTTGGAGACAGGGTCGTAAGTCTTATAAGCTCTCCTTAACTCGTGGAAGCCTACATAAATCCTTGGTGCTGCAGTGGGTCCGAACTTTTGGGGGCGCACAATCGGATGCAAGAAGACATAGCAGAGGCATCCATAGCTGCGTATCTTGGTGGCATCAGGGATATTGCCACCCCATAGCTGGTTGGGGGATAGCTCATCGGGTAGAGCTGCGGTACTTGAATTATTGTGTACGTAACTCGCTTCGAGACAGGCCGTTCCCCAAAAAAATTGGGGGAGACCGGCATCCTCTAGCAATGAACGTGCTATGGTCTTAATAGAAAGAACTGCCCGTTCCGACAAAGCGTTCCCTTGTGGTACTCTCGGGACGGTAGGGCAGTGAAGGGTGCCATTCTCCCGGAGAAAATCTCGGAGGCGGTACGTCTTGTACATGAGTGCACCATCGGTAACTAAACGAGAAAGTACCTGCCCCGTCTCAACCTGGCGATATTTAATCTCAGCTATAAGGGTAACAACGACCTCGGTCTTATCCTTAAGGATATGGGTAAAGTAACGTCTAGTTCCTCTATCAGTTATAATGAAAAGGACCTTTCCGCCATAGAAAGTGGCGATATCCGACACATAACTCTCATCAGCAGACCATAAATACATGCGGCTCACGAGTGTCTGATCGGGAATGGGGGGATGGCTGGATCGTCGGAGCTTTGTCTTCAGACAAATATCGCAGGTAAGGTCAGGCTTCCCAAACAGGGTAGGAACCTTTAAGGTACCCTTGGTTATCATTTGCCTAATCCTCTCATGCGAGATATGTCCCATTCGCCTGTGAAGCATATTTACATCTAATGCCGCACATGACTCACTGGTTGAGGGAGCAATGTCTGGGTCGAAATAGTAAGGGGCATGAATACTGTCCAACGAATCCCCCTCTAATTCCGGTATTTTGGGAAAGTCTGATTGTAACTCAGGTGTCTTGAAAAAATCCCCCTCTAACTCGTGCACTCTAGGGATGGTGTCTGTGTTAGTAAAACCTTCAGCAATTTGGTTACTTAATCGTAAAGTTTTGTTAACCATTCTACAAGGGACATTGTCAGAGGCAGAGATACATCGAGAGGTGCACACACCCACAAATGGTGGTATTTGTTTAGGTTCTTCATGGGGGATGGGGCCGGCCCCCCTTCAAATTCCACAACTAAGAGTTCAAGGCGGGGGTCGGGGACAAATTCTGTGGTTTGATCGTGGTTTGGGGTAGAAGTGCCGTTACCTTTTTGGTGTAAAAACTCAGATTGGGGACGAGAAGTCAGATAATTAATATCACTGTCATAAGTCCCACTAGACAAGGACTGTGGGTTTTCTAAGGCTAAGGAATTAATCTGAGAAGGACATACAAGTGGGGTCGAAAATTCGGGGAGGGAATTTCGGTTTTGGGGGGCAGAAATTGGGGAAACATCATTGCGGACGTTTGGGGAAGGAAAATTGGAGGGTGTTAGGTTAGATTCGGTTTGGGATAAATCTGAGTGTAATTCACTGGTACATGACGGTAATCCTAACTCCACATCTGGGGTGAACATTGCCTTATTTCGTAGGTGTATTTGGCTTTGTGCTTTAGGGTAACCAAAAAGGATATCACGGCGTCCTTCATTATATGCTCGGGTAACCTCTCTTTGTACACTCTCTCCTGTTACATCATAAGTAGCATCAATACACAAATTAATGCCAAACAAATGATGACTACGTTTGCCATACATTACTAGCCTATGCGGTCTTTTGCGTTGTCGCAAATATACGCCATTGTGTCTTAAATTGGTGTTAATACCATCATTAATCAAGCGTGAACCTGACAATAAATTCTTGCTAGCGGTTGGCATCTCTACTACGTTTCTAAGGATTACAGGGTGATTTAAACATTTGCCGCTAGCATCGTAACCCATTACTCTTATATCCCCCACTAAAACACCAATGGCACTAGCACCATCGGCAGCTAGGGCTATTTGTACACGGGGACATAAGGAACGATCAATGTTTTTGTAACAGTGCCGCAGTAAAATTAACGTTGCACAAGAATCATGAAAAAAGGTATAATATTCACTACTTACCCCTTCAGATGGGATTGGGGGCTTATTTGCTACGTTACCGTTGGTTGATTTGGCCTGGCAATGTTTCTGAGCTGCTATCGACATTTTACACGCTAACGGGTTGTTACCAAGGTACTGGTTAAGTCCGTAAGCCTTATGCTGTTGGGCAAGAAAGGCCACGTTGTCCTCGTTAGCATCTTCATATTGTTGGCAATCTTGTTGTCGCTGGAAAGCTGGCGTGGTCGGGTTCAGCGTAGATTTCCAAGTTGGAGCTCGGGCGCTCGGGTCATTCACCGCGGGCGTCTTTCGTGGTGGTTTTAACTGGTTGCTAGGGGGTTGTTCTCGGTTGCTAGGGCATTGAGAACCCACGTGTCCCCACCCGTAACAGGAAAAACATCTGGGCCCACGTGGCAGAGCTCGTGGATCAATCTGATCGCAGGAATAAAAAGTGTGCGTCAAACTTTTGCAATGTGAACACGGTCGGGATCTAGCCTGTTGAGGTTTGCGAAGTTGTGAAGGCCGTACTTGGTCTTGGTTTTGTTGTCTATTGCAGGCCGCCAAAACGTTGGTTCTCCCTTGGCTCAAGTTCGAGTTATAAAAGGTGTGACTCGCAATTGGTTGAGGGTACACTTCTCTCGGCTGGGGCCAGTCAGAAAAGGCGTGTACTTGCTCTTGGGTCACTCCGGGATAGAAAACGTTCGTATTTGGGATGATAGGGAGTTGGCCTTCAATCGAAGTGTATGCTAGGCTATCTAGCAATTCCTGTTGGATCAGGTCGAACGTTAGTGCTCTTCCACTTCTTAAGAGTGCTTCTTTCGCCATCCAAAGGCTGGGTCTTTGTATTCCTCTCAACAACCATGTACACGTTTGAGCTTCTGTGAGTGCATAGCCTGTCTGTACTACCTCGTCCATCAAGGTACGGCCACGTCGGATATATCGGTTCACATCTTCGGTAGGTGACATCTGGACGTGTGTCAATTCAGCAAGGCGATGGAGTTGATTAAATTGGTCGGTACGTGCATAGTCATTCAGTAGTCGGTCCCATATCGTCTTCGCTAAGTGGGTGTTTTGGAATTGGACGTATAATTCGGGAACCATCGTCCGCATTAACATCAAGACGCACTGATTATTTAGCTCCTTCCATGCTTCTATTTCTTGTGGTGTAGCGACGGCCGGGTCTGGAGGGTTGTGTACAAGCACGGCTGGTGTCCACTTCTTTTCTATAGCCTGACAATGAAATTGTGCCTTCCAGGTCCTGTAGTTTTCCGGTTCCCTTAGTATGACTATACCTTTGTATGTCGGCTTTGGCCTCAGTGCTCTGGGCGCAACAGCTTGCTCCTCCGGTGTCCAGTAGTTCCTAGGGTCAGTCATAATGATAGGATGTCTTGTCTCTGCCACCAACAATTCGTCTGTTCTGCTGTATAACAGCGAGGCGTCCTCTCTTTAATGTGGGTCTTGGGAATTGTGTCTATGCTCTTAGTAGTCGTATATCTCGTCTTTCCAGGGCCTTCCAGTGGTTCTCTTTCGTGCTACCACGTGAAAAAGGCGGGTAGGCAGAGCGTCGAGTTCCGATCTCACGGTCCAATGACAAAGCCAAAGGGCCGTGGTACCGGAAATACCACCTCCAACATTTATTACCCCCTTCTCGCGAGTGGTTCTCCGTGGACCGTTGATGCACTGGGAAGCACTTATGTGTAAAAGAGGAGAATAAACATGATGATGAATATAGAATAAATTGGTCCAGATATAATTTATTTCGCTCGTTATTGGGGTTTAGGCTTCCGCTCTCTTCTCTCCCAAGGATATCTCACGCTCCGCTCCCTTAGTACTAATACGTACAAAGCCCAGTGAATAAAGGACGTAACGAACTAAAACGCGTTGACGGACGCTAACATATGTCGCCTCAGGACGAGGGAACACAACATGTTAGGCCTCTTGGAGGAATGGGCCATTTTATGTCCAGGACGTAAATCTTATATGGCTAAACTGCATACGAGAGTAGGCAAAGTGGTAAACGATCACTTACGACTCTGTCCGGTCGGGATTTCATTCGACGAGGAGGCGATTCCAGATGTAGGCTTAGTCGCATGTTCCTAAGGGAAAAAATGGAGGACGGCAGCCATTTTTACACAATACATCACAAACTGGGGAGCAGAGAATTCCCGTGTGTTGTCATTTCGGTAGTCAGGGCAGAAAAAAAAAAAGCGAGCGAGGGAGAGCAAAAGCGAGAGGGGAGGGCGGAAACAATACATCATGAGAGGGGATTGTTATAGGCAAAGACAAGTTTGTACCAACAAAGTAGGAAATCAGTGACAATGGGAGACACAAGTATTGTTCCCGTCCAGAGTAGGCTCCAGCCAAAGAAGCAAACAATCGGCAACGCATGCACAAGTGTTTGTTGCAGTTAAGCTGCAACTCTTAATTGTGTACATTTAAAAGATATTTAAATGTCCCACATAGGGGAAAAACAAGTTCCCTACGTAATGCAGAGACGAACAAGCCTCACAAGGGGCAGGGGAGTCAAAATTCCCCTGGCATAAATGAAGTTCCTCAAGCACTTGTTTGCGCAATATTTCAGGAATTACAAGGCGTATCCACCAAAATATTGCGTTACTATCAAGAGATAACTCATGCCTACGAGAAAAATAAGGCTTCAAATCCTCACTTTCAACCCTATCCGGCCAACCATCTCTAGTATTTCGATAAAGCGTTGCCAGCAGCTTATCTTTCATGGTATGATATTCTAGTTGGTCAGCTAAGATTGGAAGTGACTCAATATTTTCCAAATTCATAATCTCCAACCAGGAGTTCGCTTGGAAGGGGGTTCATATGGTGTAGGCATACGAGATAAAAAATCAGCTGTTAAATTATCTTTGCCGGGAATGTGTTGGAGCTCGAAGTCATAGCCATTTAAGTAAATTGCCCACCGCTGAATATGTACGGCTGCCATGGCTGGTATTGACACCTTGCTCCCGAACACCCACAGCAATGCCTTCTGATCAGTTTGCAGTATAAACCTCCTCCCAAACAAATACTGGTGGAAGCGTTTAACCCCAAAAACTATTGATAACGCTTCTTTGTCGAATTGGGCATAACCAAGTTCTGCTTTTGACAGCGCCCTAGAAACGAAAGCAATAGACATATCTTCACCATTTGGATAGGTATGAACTATCTGCGCTCCGACCCCTAGGGAACTCGCGTCACAAATAAGCTTCATAGGCAATTTAGGGTCATAGTGAGCCAGCACTTTAGAATCTAGAAAAACAGCCTTAGCCTTCTGGACAGCATCTGAGCATTCCTTACTCCATTTCCAGGTGTTCTTTGGAGAAAGCAACTTATTTAATGGAGCCAGTATGGTTGCCAAATGTGGTACAAATTTACCACACTGGTTAATAAAGCCCAAAAAAGACTTCAACTCTTGAATGTTAGTAGGCTCAGGTGCTAGCTTAATAGCGTCCAGAATGTTAGGCAGATTAATTTGAAACCCCATTTTTATCTATTTTGAATCCCAGATATTTTATACTGTCTCTGCGGAGTTGGCATTTGTTCTTCTTTAATTTCAACCCATTTTCCTGCAAGGCTTCTAATACTTGGAATAAGGTCTTATCGTGGTCCTGGCCTCTTCCAGCAGCCAGAATATCGTCGAAAAACAGGGTCAGCCCTAGGTATATCCCTAAGAACATATTCCATACACTTCTGGAAAATTCCAGGAGCACTAGCCAGCCCAAAAGGGAGTTTCTGAAACTGAAACAGGCCTTTACAAGTATTTATAGTTAACGGGGCCTTTGAATCCTCGTCAAGCTCAACTTGCAGAAAAGCATCCGAAAGGTCAATAATCGAAAAGGTATCACACCCTGCTAATTTCGAAAATAATTCTTCAGCCCTTGGAACCGGCTGGTATTCTATATCCATTTGCGGATTCACAGTGCCTGAGAAATCCCCCACGATCCGGACGTCTCCTAAAGGCTTGAAAACCAAAACCACAGGAGTCGCCCACGCACTGCAATCCACAGGCTTAAGAACACCCTCCTGAACAAGTCTGTCGATTTCCGCCTCGACCTTCGCCCTAACAGCTAGGGGTACCGGCCTGGCTTTGCAGTATTTTGGTACTGCGTCTTTTTTTAAAGTTATTTTGGCCTTAAAATCTTTGAGCTTCCCCAAACCTGGCGAAAATAGCTTAGGAAATCTCTTGAACACCTCCTCGTCAGAGACAAAATATACATCCTCTATTACTTCATCCAAAATGTCTACCTCATGAACAGGTTCAGCATAAAATTGATTTAGGTCCAATTCAAGACTCCGCATCCAACTCTGCCCAAATAATGGTGAAAAACTATGAGGGCTTACAATTGCTGATAATACCTCAGTTTTGTCATTAAGTTTCACGTTGAGCCTCACAATACCCAAAAGCTTGTAAACTACTCCACCAGCAGCCCTTAACTTGGGTTTAACTTGACATTACTGAAATATTTAGTGTACCAGCTAACTGGAATAAGAGTTGAATCTGCACCCAAATCAACTAGTAATGGAAGTTCACGGCCATTTAACTGAACATGAATCATCCATTGTTTGCTTCGCCTATCCGTAGCAAGAGAATAAATTTCGTCAGAATCAGGGCTTACTTCATCCGAACTACATTCAGTGTCGTCCGAATCATAATTTGATGATTCTTCAACATTAAGTGCTTTCCTACCAGAGTACTTATGATTTTTATTCTTACCAGCTGTTTTTACCATTTTGGGTTTATGAGAATAGGGCGTTGGCGCACGCTTGCTAGACCTGCACACTCAACTTAGGTGCCCAATATTCCCGCAGGAGGAGCACTTATGCTTTCTGAACCTGCACACAGCTTTCATTGTTCGACTTTTTACTTTTAAATGGACGTTTAAACTGCACCGAAAGAGCAACTGACCCTCGAAAGTGACTTACATTTTTCTCAGCCAGCTCCTGGGAGAGGGCAAACTTGCAAGCCGAATCAAATGTAACCGTAGCTGGACCCAATGACAACAGAGATTTCAAAGTGTCAGAGTTGCGAATTCCAGCAACAAATCTATCCCTGAGCATTGTCTCCAGCTCAGTTCCATCGGCCGAACCATAACTACAATAGAGGGTAAGCCTCTTTAATTCGGTTATGTAGTCTGCAAGTTACTCGTTAGAATTCTGCTCCCTCCTTTGGAACTGAACTCGCTCACATAGGTATTTAGGTTTAGGACACAAATTACCTGTCAACAGTGTGTTAATTTGGACTAAGGTTTTAGTTGCTGGAGCGTCGGGTGCACACAGGCTACGCAATAACCCATCCGTTTTAGCACCTATACTCGTCAAAAGCAATACTACCTCCTTATCATCAGGGACGTCGAAAGCAGAGAAATACAATTCGACCCGCTCAAAATAAACAGGCCAGGTTTCTACACCTGAATCGAATTCCTCCAACTTACGACCTTGAATTCCTGGCGGCATACCTGGGGGCGTTATCACTATCGTATGAATAACGACAACCAGCGCACTTTAATACTCAATTTAATCAAAATCAAGTGCGTAAGAAAAACGCCTACTAATTCTTAAATTCTACTGAAATAGGCCTTCGTTGCACCCAGCAACAAGAAGAAGGTCTACACCAAACTAGGTAAGTTAAACTAGGTTAAACCGCATTTACATTCAACGGTCTTTCCCCACCTTAATCTAGACTAGATATTTTAAATTTGAAGAATTTTAATTTTATCAAAATTACTGCCCTTGCTTGTTCTCTTTCAAGTTTATTGCAGAAATTCATTTCACCCACATGTGACCGGCTAGGTCACACTTAATTATCGTCGCCAGCAATAATTAATAAATAACCTACTTAAAACATAATTATAAATTTGCCCAACCGGTTTCACTACTAGCGGCAACGCCTAGTACTCACAAAGATCGAAACACCATCTAATCTTCAATTTGACCAGCTCTAAAAACTGCGTTGTTACCCCCTTATTTTATAAGGCACAGTAAACAATCTTTAATATACTACAGGAAATCACACTTCGACTGGTCGACTAAGCCCTGTGCAATAAATTCATGCATCATGCGCTACTATGCTTATAGAAATTATTCACATCCACTTGATGGCCATCATTTTACAGGCTTAATTATGTTTACATTTGTAGGCAACACACTTATGCGTAACTTGCGAACTCGCAAAAGCATTAATTGTAATTGAAATAATTTATCAACCTTAGCTGTAACACAAGCTAGTTAAACACACTCTAACAGGATTTTAACTCACATCCCCAACACTCGATTTTAACAACCTTTTAAACGTTATCAACACTTTTTAACGTTAGGCTAACACCTACATTTAAGCAAAAATTTTCCAATAAACGTTAACGAAGCTTTTAAACGTTTCACAATTGGCTACCCAATTTTTTGCACTGCTAATTTTCCCCAAGACAGGCTAGACTTTGCACTAAACCCCCATGCCAGTGCCACAATGCCTGTCCTTGGAATAAACTGGATAAATTACGCCTGACCTGTTCACTGGAAAACTGGACTGTCCACGACACCAAGTCTGCAGCCCTGGTCCCACGAAGAATTCCAGTCTTCTGCCGCTATGAGGAGTCAGCCCCAGCTGCCCCCAGGGGCCAACTTACCCAAAGCAGCTCTTCTACAGCATACAAGGTAATTCATCTTAATGCTTTACTAATTAGCTTCAAAATTTAAGTTTAAGACCAATTGCTCTGCTTTTCCCATACTGTGCACGGGCTTAAACAGAAAAAGCAATGGCTTCTAATTTTAAGTTTTACAACTCAAATTAATCCATCCTCGTCGCCAATGTAGTGTTTGTTTAGAGCATGGATTCACACAACTGCCAGTAGTGGGTTCTAATGGGCAGCAGCCTGCCAAAGCAGGTGCAAACCTATTTAATATCTCTGTAGGGCAATGCATCATGGGTATGATGCATTGCTAATTAACAAGCTTACACACTGATTGGTTACAAAGGAAGGTATTCGGTGAAGTGACCAGTAATACATTATAACACTGGTTAGTGGTGCCTGTATCCAGACACCACAATTATGATCACGCATAACCACGTCTTATGTTTGGGGGCCTTTTAAACATCATGGCACTTGGGCCCCAAGGCTGCTAGTCCGGTCCTGATACAAATGTTCTTGAAGGTTTGAGGCATCTTTCCGCATTAATAGTTTAGCAACAAGGCACATACAAATATCTTAACCTAGACTTCCTGTAGCACTTGGGCTTCTGGGCTTCCTAGCCATCTGCCATCTTGGTTTTCTTCGACGATGTTTACAGTGTCAAGTTTACAGTGGAATAATAACACATGGCTAAAACAAAGGCTTCAATTTAAAGTATTCACAAGTATAACTGGCCGTTATTGGAGAAGCTAACTGAAGTTTGGATGGGTGGAGGGGGGGGGGGGGAGAGTGAGAATCGATGTTGATCCCTCCGACAATACTCAAATTAAAGGAGCTGCAAACAGGCGGACATCTTCGTATATTTCAGGAAAATATGCCTCGCCAACAACAAGTTGGATCCCTGTTACTATATCTCTACTCCGGGATTTAGTTGGGCGGCACTGTTGAGAATGCAGGAATCCAAGTTGGAGTTGTTTTTACACTCGGGAAAACACAACATGATAACTTCCGACATCAGAGACAGCGTGTCGTTTATTTGCAAGAGATATTCGAAGGTGAACAACAAACATCTGGCCAATTTCAATCCCGGCAAACCCTCCATTTACATAATTTACTTGGATATGAATAACTTGTACGGTTTCGCTATGAGAGCTCGTCTCCCCTACGACGGATTCCGCTACTGGACCAAGGAAGAAATTCGGACCTTGGATGTTGACACCGTGCTGGACGATGCGGATGTCGGATGTATACTCCAAGTCGATCTAGAATACCCAGCGGAGCTTCACGACTCGCATAACGACTATCTCCTAGCTCCAGAGAAGCTCGAGATCGGGGAAGACCTCGTTTCACCCGTTTCCAGAAAACTAGCGGAAGATATCAATCACGACATCAAACCTTCTACCAAACATGTGCCGAATCTCCTGCACAAAAGAACTATGTCGTTTACTACCAAAATTTGAAGTTCTACCTGCATCACGGATTGATTCTTCGTCACATCCGAAGAGTACTGAGCTTCAACCAGAAACCCTGGATGGAGGGGTACATCAATTTCAATACGGAGAAAAGGCAGCAATCGACCGCACCCTTTGAAAAGGATTATTTTAAACTGTTAAACAACTCTGTATTTGGCAAGACGATGGAAAATAAGCAGAAGCGTGTCAACGTGAAACTGTACACCGATCCCGAGAAGGCTGTCAAGTACACCTCTCAACCTCACGCGGCTTCGTTTGAAATCCTTAACGAACATTTACTGCAGATCAACCGCAGAGTCAGGAGCGTCTGTTGCGATCTACCAACGTACTCGGGATTCACTATTCTGGAACTGTCAAAACTGGCCATGTTCCGCTTCCACTACGAATACGTTAAACCCAAGTACGAGGACCAGGCCAAACTCCTATTTACCGACACCGACAGCCTCTGCTACGAAGTGGAAACGGACGATGTGTACGAGGATATGAAGCGAGACAGTGAACACTTCGATACCAGCAGTTATCCGAGAGATCATCCCTTGTACTCTGAAGCGAACAAACAAGTCCTGGGGAAGATGAAGGACGAGATGGGCGGCGTTCCCATCTTAGAATTCGTGGGTTTACGATCCAAAATGTACGCCATTAGAGCGCAGAAAACGAAGACGTCCATGAAGGCCAAGGGTATCCAGACATCTTTCGTGAAGAAACACTTGGACTTTGACGATTACGAATCCGCTCTGAGAATGCCACTGCCCGCACCGAAAGGAACCTGGACTAAAATCGCCAGCTCAAAACACGAACTAAGCGTCACGAAATCGCTCCTCTCTGCTTATGATGACAAACGTTTTATCCTAGACAATGGGGAAGATACGCTAGCTATCGGTCATCGAGATTCTGGCACGTGGCGAGAGTACGAAGATGACTCCGACGTAGACATCATGACCGAGGAGGAAGAGGAGGAGAGAGCGAGTTTAGCGTTTATCTCAAAAGAGAAGGAGCAGTTGAATGATGCTAAACGAGAGGAGGAGCGGGTTAGATCGGTACGACGATCCGCGGTACTAGAGAACCGTAGGATAAAACTGGACGATCTCGCGGCGTGGAATGAAAAAGAAAAAGCTAGGCGAAGAATGTTGGATAGGGAAAGACGGGCCACGATGTGCCCGGAACTGAAAAAGGTGAGATTAGAGAAAAGAACCGATAGTAACAGGAAGGCACAAGAACGAGAGTCTGAGGAGGAAAAGAAAGCCAGATTGGAGAAAAAGGCTGCTAGTATGAGGAAGGCTCAAGAACGAGAGACTGAGGAGGAAAAAAAGTCAGATTGGAGAAAAAAGCCGCTAGTAAGAGGCAGGTTCAAGAACGAGAGACTGAGGAGGAAAAGAAAGCCAGATTGGAGAAGGATGCTGCTCGGAAGAGGAAAATCCGCATGCTTATAAAATGATAGACCGTCAATGCCATCGGGGACTTGCACCCAAGGCGGTCATTCCCTTTCCTTTCCACCCCCTTTTCCCCTTCCCCCATCCCACCTCTCCTTTAACTGCAGCAACCTTGACGCTGGTGGAGAGGCTTACCCCCGGGTTGAATATGCGCATATTAAAAAAACCGAGTCGAAATAATTCGAAAAAAAAGCTATAAAAATAGACTCGGATTTTTTATGGCAGTTCAATTGGGGAAACCAATAGTAGAATCAATCAAAAAAGGTATCCACCAAATTGACAAAAAAACTGGAAGTGACATCATTACCCCCACTTTGATCACGTGACCGGAAGTGACGTCATTAGGGTCGCTGTGACGTCGTAAGTGAGGTATCATGGAGGCATCAAAAGGATACAAAAAGGCATCAAAAAGCACTTTCCTACCATCCTCCAGATCGATGAAAACTAAAAAAAAAGGAGGTGGGGGTAATGACATCACTTCCCCCCCTCCTCCAGATTGACAAAAAAAAGTATCAAAAGACACTTTTCCACCCTACTCCAGATCGATGAAAACGAAAGAAAGGTAGCAAAAGGCACTTTTCCACCGGAAGTGACGTCATTAACTACACGTCATAATTGAGAGTCATGGAGGTATCAAAGGATGCAAAAAAGTAGCAAAAGGCACTTTCCCACCATCCTCCAGATTGATGAAAACTAAAAAAGTGGGGGTCACTTCCTCCAAATTGACGGAAAAAAAGTAGCAAAAGACACTTTTCCACCATCCTACAGATTGAGAACGAAAAAAAAAGGTAGCTTAAGACACTTTTTTCACCCCCTCCAGATCGATGAAAACAGGAAGTACCACTTTTCATCACCTGACCGGAAGTGACGTCATTATCCCCACTTTAATCATGTGACCGGAAGTGACGTTATTGCCCCCACTTTAATCACGTGACCGGAAGTAATGGTAATGACGTCACTTCCGTCTGGGGTGGGTGGATGGAGGGACAACTCAATCGTATTCTTACTCTACTCAGGGGGCAGTTAAAAATTGCCTAGATACAACTGTGCACAGAATGTGGTTTCCCACAAGTTGTAAATAGCAATATCCATCAGACTGGGTGGTTTCAATGAAATCTGGGATCAGAGCTACAACAAAAACAAGTAAATGCAAACAAGATTACCACCTACTAATGCTGAGCCACGAATGAATCTCAGAGAGCTAACTTGAACTTAACAACTTTACGTGAAAATAAAAATAGTTTATTTCACAAACAAGCAATGTTTAGGCTCCCATTCTACACCAAGTAGCAAGTAATTGGTGCCGAACTATTATTCAAAAAGAAAGCTGGAGATTCAGACAATGATGCCATTCGTTACTCTGGTGTCCCTGACCGATCTGCCTGGTGTGTGTCGTCCATACCTTTAACACGTGATATTGTAGAAGGTTGTAAGATGCCATATTCAGTAATAAACATGTCCACAATTTGCTATTCTATGATGTGTTTACAACTCAATTACTCTAGGTTAGAACCAACGAGCATACATCACAGATGGCGACGAGGTGATGCCTAGATTAGTTTAAATTAGGATTAGATAATTTTCTTCTGTACTGCCACTTCTCTGCTACAAGTTTGTGGTAAGCTGGCAATTTTTTCTATTTGACAGTAAAATTAGTGCCCTAGTTGGAAATTATTCTTAATTAAGAATTTCAAAGAATTTGCTTGTATGGTATATCAAAGTGTGGTGCTAACAATTGAGTTAAAATTAGTACCTATTAACTAGAACTGGAGGGGGCAATTGTATTACTGACAAATAATTTGTACAATGGTTGCGTCTGCCGCAACGCATCGGCTTAGTTTACACTGCCAATACTACAAAGCGGAGAAGCAAAGACAAAAATGCAACTAAAATAATCCTCAGTAATGCGATTGTGTCATGACCTTATCCTGGCTGATTGTGCGGTATTTTTTTAATGCCGGATGTTTAATGAAATGTGGTCGTCATGCGTGCTTGCATAGACCTACAGTGTTGTTTGAAAACCGCTTGTGAAGCGTTGACTAGTAAAACTGTCTAAATTATAGTCAAATTATGTGCGCAGGTTAGAATTAAAAAAAAACTAGGTAGGCTATTGAAAAGCTTTGGCTTAGTAGATAATTAATTTTCTAATGGTCTCAAGTGGCTTCAATTGTTATTAATTGAATTGTTAAAAGTAATTTAAAATTAATTTTTTGAAGGCATACTGTATGCCAGAGATGGCTGATAAGTTTGTACCACCTGTAGTGGACGTCAATGTTGCAAACGCAGCGAATGCTGTTGCGAGTGAAAATGTTGCGAATATTAACCCTGTTACTAGCGATTCAGATTCTGATATGTCGGGTAAATCGTCAGGATTATATTCCGAGTCCAATCCGGAAACGGATACGTCGGAAAAGGTTTCCAGGGACGTTTGCTGTCTTGGATCTCTGCATTCTTGGTTGGGTGTACTTAGCGCGTTATCGTTGAGGGGGAATTTTCCTCACCTAGAGACATAATCAGTGGTGTGCCTCAGGGCTCAGTATTGGTGCCACTCCTTTTCATCATTTTTCTTAAAGACCTGACCATTCATTAAAGTACTGTTCCCAAGAAAAATATGCAGATGACCTCAAACTTCACTCTCTGTTCGTCTCACCAGCTGATGCATCATGTCTTCAATCCTGTATAAACTCTATCCTCTCTTGGTCATTTAAATGGGAGCTCCCTCTTTCAGTTGACAAATGCCACCTTTTTTCCATTGGCAAACTCCAACCCGCCAACATTACTTTTCAGATGAGTCGCCTCTCACAGAAACTGTTGATTGCATCCGCAATCTTAGCGTCTGGTTTCTACATGACCTTAAATTTATACGCATTTTGTTTCCATTGCTGCGGCGGCAAACCGTCGATCAGGCATGGTGCGTTGCTGTTTTAATTCTGGAAAACGTAATACTGGGCTTTGGGCTTTCAAGGTCTTTGTCCGACCTCTCCTTGAACACGCAAGTCAGGTCTGGTCACTAAATTTCCTTGAATCTGTTCAAAGGAAACACACTAAATCGTTTCTCTGCCTTACAATTAACGACTCCATCTTCTAAACCTAGAAACCCTCGAATACAGATGCTTGATCTAATCTGATCTGATCTGATCTTAACCTATAAGATTATACACTCCATGTTACCATTCGAACTCTGTTTTTGATTTTAGCCCTAACTCCAGCACTCGTGGTAACTGTTTTAAACTTGTTCTTCCCCGTTTTCATTTAAATTCCCGGAGGTAGCCCTTCGCTCTTAAAGGGCGGTTCCTATTTGGAACACTTTCGACAATGAAACTATTTTAGCCCCATCGCTTCTCGCCTTCAAAAAACGCATATCCACTTCCGCCCATCGCCCGTTCCTTCATCGCCCTGAATATTCTATTTAGAACCCTTAATTTTCCAGTTCTCTTCCATCTTCTTTTTTCTTCTTTTTTCCTTGGGTCTGCTGCCAGCGGTTCAATAGACGATCCCTTGCACTTCCCTTTTGCCCTACGTGCGAAATAAAATTTTATTATTATTATGTATTCCATTCATATTAAATATTTGTTCTGAGATAAAGAGGTAGCTAACACCGACAAAATGGATGTTTTATGGCATCAGTCGTTCAAAAAATGTTTGACAGGATAATTATTATCATTTCTCCTAGATTACCAAATGCTTTAACATGTGACGTTGAAGACATTGAAGACGTTGAAGACATTGAAGACGTTGAAGACATTGATGACATTGAACCGCTACCATCAGTTGTGTCGGTCGGAAAGAGTTAAGTTTTCCGTAAGATTCAGAAAGCAGACGAATCCATTAACAAATACATTGCCGTGTTAAAAACTTTCTAAGCATTGCGATTTCGACAAAATTACGGAAATTAATAACGAAATGATTAGAGATAAATTGGTAGGGGAGGTCCGCTAAGACAGGATCCAAAGGGAAGTGCTTTAAGAAATCCTAAATTTAAAAAGTACTGTGTCCTTAGCATTATCTCTAGACTCAGCAGAGGCTTATCAACATGTAATTTGAGCCACTTCCAAAATGATTAATTGCTTTACTCGGAAAAACAAACAGGCTAATTTTAAAGTCTAAAACTGCTAGAGATTTTGTTTGTTTTTGCTGCGGGAAAATCAGGCGCGTGAAAACCCAGTGCAAGTTTAAGGACTACGTTTGTGGCAGTTGTCACACCCAAAGTCACCTGAAAGCTGTTTGTAGGAAACCTAGTAGTAGTGCTAAATCTCCTAAAGTGAAAGAATACTCTAAAACTAACCAGAGTTTTACCCCTAAAGTTAAAAGTAAAAACAAGAATAGCTTACAAAAAAAAGCTGCATCGTGCAGTCCAAAACTCCGACAGCGAGTCAGACTCACATAACAACTTAGTGTTTAAACAAGTTTAGCAGTAGTTCTGAAAATGAGCCCGAGTCTGGTGACGATTATATTCTCGAAAATAACACTGTGGGAATGTGCAAGGAGGACAACGAAATTTCAGTTCCTTTAATAGCTAATAAGCATTATAAACCAGCCCTTTTGGGCAAAGACTGGCTTTTTAGGATTGATTATAGTCCTTATTATGACTTACAAACCAACGTTAAAATTGTTAAGAAAGTTAAAGGGAGTAACCTAACTGTAAACACTAAAGAAATTTTAATCAGGTTTTCCCTAACTTTTTGGTCCCGGTTTTAGTATATTTTTAACTACAAAGCAAAAATTCAGCGTAAAGCTAGTGTACAGAAGAGTTCTCCCGGTCCCTTTAGCATTGAAAGAAAAGGTGAGCCAGGAAATCAGGTGCCTAGTAAGCCTGGGAATCCTGGAAGCAGTGGACACTTCTGAGTGGACCACTCTTGATTGTGGTAGTACATAAAGCAAATGGTGAAATTCGAATTGTTGGGGATTACCAAACCACTGTTAACCCCCAGCTCGAAGCTGACCATTATCCTGTTCCCACAGCAGCTGAACTTTTCAGTGAGCTGACAGGAAGTGACATATTCAGCCTTACAGTTCTTAAGGATGTTTTTTTACAAATAGAACTCGATCCAGAGTCACGAGCTGCTTTGACTATTAATACGCCACGAATGCTTTTTAGGTGGCTTAGGGTCCCTTTAGGCCTAGCCTCAAGTCCTGGAATTTTCCAAAGGGTAATGACTAAAATTACAAGCAAAATCCGAAAATATCTTCCATTTTACGATGACATCCTAGTCAGTGGTAAAGGTGCAAAGCACGATGAGTCACTAAATCAGTTGTTAACAGCCTTGCAAGATGATGAGGCAAAACTTGGGAATGATAAGTGCAGGTTGTCACGTCCTGAGCTTAAATATTTGGGTCATATGATTAAATGCAGAAGTCTTACACATTACCAGAGGTAATTAAAGATATTACGAAAACTCCAAATCCAACTAATATGTCTGAGCTTCAGAGTTTTTTGGGTTTTGTTAATCACTACTCTAAATATCTTCCAAACTTGGCTCACATTCTGGCCCTAGTAACCCGGCTGTTAAGCCCCAAGTAAATTGGGTTTGAGAGGCAGAGTGTGATCAAGCAGTAGATAGGCCTAAAGTCAAAGAACTATTTGTTTGTTGGGACTATTTGTTAAATCCAAAGTTTGGTTCACTACGACCCAAAACTAAAGCTAAAATTAGTCTGTGATGCTTTCTCATACGTGTAGCTGACGCCTCCCCATATAGTGTCACCATGGCTGTCTTGTGCATATTATGCCTGATGGCGAATCAAGGCCTAGTGCGTTTGCTTATCGTAAACAAATTAAGGCAGAACAAGCCTACAGTCATTTTGATCATGAAGCACTCAGCTTGGCCTGAGGAGTAAAAAATGTTTCATGAATACGTATATGGGCAGAAATTTATACTGCAGTCTGATCAAAAGGCTCTAGTACGGATTTATGGCCCTAAATAAGGTATACCTCAAATGGCAGCTGCAAGGGTGCAGCGTTGGGCAGTTATTTTGAAAGGGTACACTTATGATTTCCAGCATATTCCAGGAAAAGATAATGTAACAGCCAATGCATTGTGGAGGCTCTCCCGCCCCAACATCGAAGAGTTTGAGCAGGCGGAGGATCAATATAATGTATTAACTTTAGAATAAACTCTAATTTGTCCGTGCAAAATGAAACACTGGTAGCTGAGAGTCACAGATATCCAATCCTTTGCAAAGTTTACCGCTATGTTCACCATGGCTGGCCAATTAATTGTGATGATTCAGAATTAAAACCTTAGTTCATTCGCCGTAACAAAGTTACCGTTGAATCTGATACATTGTTTTAGGGGTACAAAGTCATTATTCCGACAGCCTTACGTAGACAAATGCTACGTGATCTTCATAGAACACATTTAGGAATCGTTAAGTTGAAGGGCTTAGCTAGAGCAAAAAATATGGTGGCCGTTGTTTGACGACGGCATTGAAAAGAAAGTTAAATCTTGCACAAATTGCCAAGAATTTAAGGATACACAAGTTTCAGGTCCTAAACACACCTGGAAATATCCATTGAAAGGTAATGCCAGGTTCCATGACAATTTTTTGGGGCCGATTGACAACTATATGTTTCAAATAATGGTTGACACTTACAGCAAAATTCCGTTTGTATACAAAATAAAGTCAACAACTTCTGCTAAAGTAATAGAGATATTTAATACCCACATTGCCAAATACGTATGAATAGATTGTCTTGTAACAGACAACGGATCTAATTGGGTGTCGGTCGAATTCCAAAACTGGTTAAAAGTAAATGGTATTAGACACCTAACAAGTCCGTCGTATTCGCCTTGGGTCAACGGATTAGCGGAAATTTATGTTCGCAATTTTAAAAGAGTATACAAGGCTGCTCGGCGTGATGGCTCTGGAATCCAAGAAAGTATTAACGCTTACATGTTATCAAGAATCACACTTTGTTCCATTACACAAGCAACTGCATCGAAATTATACTTCAACCGTGAATTTAAATCAAAGTTGGATATATTATTTCCAGATCCCATATCAGTTGCAAAACGTCAGCAGTTGAAACAAATTCAGAGTACACAACACCGTACATTAGTAAAATATGAAATAAATAATCCTATTGGGTATAAGAATTTCAGTGAAACTTCCGATAAATTTTGGCTGCCTGGCACAATAAGTCAACTCTTTGCGCATTTAGTTTATTCTGCACTTACTGGTGATAATACGATAGTCCGCAAACATCGTGACCAACTACGATTGCGTGAGGGTGAAAACGCTGCAGATTCAAGCAAACAGTCGTTAATTCCGTCATCAAAACCACCAAATTCCATGATAAATAAAATTGCGACAAGGAGCAAGAGTGCGTTAAATCCAACAAAGCGCTTTTCTTTGGGCAGGTAACAGCCAGAACAAGGAAGTCAAGATTTTAATTATCCAAATGAAAATTCAAAATGCAGGTCTGTTGGCCAAGCACAAAGGTCAGGTCTTTCGACGCCTAAGAAATCTCCAAATAAGGACAGAACATCCGATCCTGCTGGTCGAATACAAACACTGAAGCCAGGGGGCAGCGTTAAAAAATGTTTGTCCCACATACAAGCTCCAGAGGTCTCGTCCAATGACGCAGATTTTGTTACTAGTGCCTTGCTTCATGATACCAGCACCCTGTTACAGGAAATTAGCGAAGCAGAAGGTGGCGAGTCTCCTGTATCTATCAGGCAAACTCCACCAAAAACAAGTGAAGAGCCTACTGAAATGCGATCGGGCAAACGTAAAGCAATAAAATCAGCTGTCCGTGAGTCCGAAGCACTACAGCCTACTGTAGTTTCGGGCCATCCCAAACGTGTAAGAAAAGCACTCGATAAAATTAATTTGTAACCAAACAAACTAATAAAAATTAAATTGACACAGCGTGGTCGAAGCTGCTTCTTCATTGTTAAGTCTACATTAACCGTCAGCCCAACTGAGGGCTGGGTTTTAAATTGTGCAAGAGGTTTGCAAAACGTATTGTTCTTCGTTCTTCGTATTGGAAATTGATCTGATCATTTTAAATTTTGCCGTGATGGCAAAATGTGTTCGAAATTGTTGTTTATTGCCAAAAATTGATTCTCTGGTTTTAATCCTTGTATGTTTTATGTATTTCTTGGGCTAAGAGTGTCAGCCAGCATGCTAGGAAGCATAGACTAGCAGCCAGACTGACGTAGCAATTGACATCTTTAGTAAACAGATGTAACATCTTGCGAGGGTCCAACAAATACATTAGGAAGTCAACATCAAAAAGTAAAAGAATCAACTGACAGATGTCCAGTATTGCCACAAGTCAAAAGTCACAAGTCAAAAAAAATTTCAAGAGTTCATTCCGTACAGATTCCGCTTGGTTGCAGGATTAGTCAAAGATATACAAATTTTAAAAAGTCAACGCATTTTTCAGGCTATTTTTAAACACTTTGCAATTCTTGTTTTTTGAGCTTTTGCAAATGTATGAGCTATTTTCTTTAAAAGCGAACGTGCATAAAATAAAATACAATTTCCTAAAGTTACAGTGCATCTAACAAAAAAAAGAGATATGTCTTACAGGTAAAAAATGGTTTTTTTTTTCAGCTAGACAATGGATTTTTTATTTATTTTTTACTCACCGGCTATACTGTCGTATCGTCACTTGTGGCATGGACAAATTAGTCTATAATCCCTAGCTGTTAACCTTTCCCATTGAAGCTAGGGATGCTAATCATACTACCATAGCTAGAGTGTATTGCCATAATGATATTACCATACTGCCATACTGATACCATGTGACTGCCTTTAATGCGTGATATTGTAGAAGGTTATAAGAAGCCATGTTCAGTAATAAACATGTCCAAAATTTGCTCGCCTACAATGTGTTCACAACTCAATCAATTTGTCTTGGTTAGAACCCACGAGTATGCACTAAAGCAAGCATACATCACACACCTACACATACTAGTTTAGAAAACATGACTTAAAGGTACATTCCTCCCGGTTGGTTTTCCTGTATGGCTCAAGTTTGCAACAATAGTGTCTTTTTTTTTTGCCTCGTAAGAAACGGGGTTGCTACATTTATTCTAACTCATGTAAATGTCGTAAAAGCTATTTTAAGCAGGATGCTCGAAATTAGTGAGAAATTAGTAAGAATTCCGAAACCCATTTCTATTTTTTATATAGAAGAAAAACAGCGAAACGTATTCCAAACAAGTTAAACTTTAACTTGCAAACTTTAAACCAACCTTGACTAGCCTATAAACATAGGTTTAGTAAAAAAATACAAATTGTTATTTAAAAATTACAAGTAATGCAAACTGGCCTTAGAAAGCTTTAAATTTGAAAGCTTATAACAACATTTAACTAAAAATTCTTGAACTTGAACTTGAATCTACACCAACAGGAAGCTCAATACTGGGCGTTGGGAAGGAGTTTACCAGTTCTTGTAGTGGTATGGGTCTAAGACACCGAGCAAGTAGACGTCTAGACATCTTTTGAAGCATAGGACAGAAGGCGCCTGTACAACATCAGCAGGGAGTCTGTTCCATAGGGAACAAACTCGGAATGGTAGGGAGAGGTGGTGCACCCACAAGTTACATCGCCGTTGGAAAAACTTTTTCCCGTTGTTCTTGGTGGGTTGGCCCTCACTGAGTTTGAACCAGGTTGCTGCGATGTTGCTTGAATCACATAAGCACTTATAGATAAAGATCAAGTCCCCTCTTGATCGCCTGTAAAGCAGAGTTGGTAGTCGTAATACCTTCAGGCGCTCTGTGTAAGGTAAGTCGTGGTGTCCGTTGATGTCTTTGATAGCACATCATTGTACCCTTTCAATTGTGTCTCCATCACCCTCATATTTAATCCACCAGGCTTGGTTGCTGTATTTTAGAGTAGTGCGTACAAGTGCATAGTAGTGCCGGAGGAAGGTTATTCTATCGGGAACTGGAAATTTCTTTTAATGATTGCCAGTGCCTTGTATGCTTTGGAGACCACGTAGTTGATGTGCATTGAGAATGAGAGCTGGGAGTCAACGATGATCCGAAGGTCTTTTTGGCAGTTGCTTATTGCGATGGGGGGGAGCACTTGGTGACACGGAGAAGTTGATTAAGTGATCGGAACCAAATGGGACAATGGCACACTTGGCTGCATTCAGAGACATTTTCATCCTGTTAACCTAGCTTGCAAAATTGTGGATGTCGTTTTGCAAAAGGTCCATTTGGTCATTGTTGGTAACTGCCGAGAAAATTTTAGTGTCATCGAGGAAAACACAGTGGTCGCTTTTCACTACTTCAGATACGTCATCGATGAAAATAATGAAAAGTAATGGCCAAAGACGAAATCAAGACGAAAATTCTTTTTCTCAAAATCACGATGTGTGTGTCATTGGCCTTGGAACAGCCTGGAAGAGGCACAGAAGCAACTTCTTTCATTGCTTCAAGGTTGACAGCCTTGGTTGTTTGGACCTTACAGTCTTTAAGAGCTAAACTTTAGTCCTCAACCAAAACCGCTTTCGTACGAAATCTAAACCGAATGCATGGTATTGGCCAAAAACCTGAACCCTGACCTAACATGAGTATTAGCAATTTTATTAATAGATAAAAAACTAGGATATAATCAAATTTTTTTATGCAATAGATTCAGCATGTGTATAAAAAGTAATTGTATTTGTATGCCTAGCAAAGTATTTAAGTTTATCATGATTAGAAACATGATCACTTGAATCACTCACTATACCTTTTAATCCTTCACAGATTACAAGTTGTTGCCTGAATCACTTAGCGAAGTTAGGAATGTAGCTTTAAGCTTAGCTGACTTTGGAAGCAGAAGTGGTTTCTACTTTACTGAACCCGTTTTTTTCAGTTTCAGCCAAAACCGACACTACTGCCTAAACCAACAATTCGGTTTTAGCCAAAACCCAAACTGATCAGTAACTGCATGCCCGAAACTGAAACCAATAAATATGTCATTCGGTCGACCTCTACCCAACTTGAGTCAAAACTATGCCTTCAAATTCCGAATAATCCAAAAGGGACTGATAATTA
>JAHWFP010128282.1:0-43428 GCA_023313725.1 Lithobius niger | reverse complement strand
CCAAGTTTAAAAATCTGGAACTGTATACATGACAACGTGTGATTGGTTACTTTTGCCAGGTGCTTGGTTGGTGCACCTTGTTGCTGAAACGAGCGATTCGCTCATCGGCTGAGGTCTTAGCTAATGTGGATAAAGACTACCCAGAAACTCGACAGAATGTGACTACCCAAAAGTTGTAAGTAACGATCTCCATCACAATACTCAAAGTTGAATTCAACTTTTTCTTATACTCAACCTTAAATTCACGCTTCTTATACTCCAACTTGAATTCAACTTTTTCTTAAACTGCAAATTAAATTCACATTTTTTCTTATATGTCAACTCGAATGCGGTTTTTTATTTGTTGAAACTTGAATTCAACTTTTTTCTTAAACTGCAAATTAAATTCATATTTTTTCTTACATGTCAACTTGAATGCAGCTTTTTCGTTTGCTCAAACTTGAATTCACCTTTTTCCTTACACTACAACTTGAGGTTTAGTACTGATCCCTAGTCAGGCATTGGCACGGAAAGACGTCACAGATCACGACCCAAGATGGTAGTCCCCATACGTTGACCCAAGATGGCCGAGCCCCGAAATGGCGTTAGTTTCGGTTTCGGACATCTCTAGACACGTAAAAACACAAGGTCAAAGGTCAAACGTTTGTAAGCGACACACCCATCCTCCCCTCCCCATACATATGGTATATAAAGATGGAGAAGTGCTACGATCATACTATTTTCTGCCAAAAATGTCCGTGAGAAGACGTTTGAAAGGAGATGGGAGCACAGGGACACATTAGACATTCAGAAAATGACTGAGGCAGGATTCTTTAGATGTACAGATGCTGTCGATAAAATGACCGAGGCCAGTAATTCCATGATGTGCTCATACTGTGAAACACGTATACAGGGTGAAACAGATAACTTGACCCAATAGGCCTATAGTCAATAGTCTTAAAACTAATAGGCTTATACATAGCCTATGTGAATGGAATGAAATGAAAACGAAGAAAGTCCACCTAATGCAGAATGTTATGATCAAGGAAATTCTATAGGTCTAATCCATTACCTTTGCTAGCTAGGACTTGGCTGTCTTCTACTTGGTACATTTTTTAGCCAAGTTGGCTTCGAACTGTCTTGTATGTTTTGTTCTTTAATATTTAAGCCAGGTTGGCTTCGAATGGTCGTTTGTTCAAAGTTGTTCTTACCTGGTATAGAACTGCAAACCGGTCTACAGTAGTTTTGGTCATTTCTGTACCATAACATTTATAAACGAATTACAAATGCCAGTGTACACAAGTTCAGAGAAAACGGACATGGTCGCAGTGTGGGGACTATGCGATGGAAATGAAAGGCAAGCCGCAAGAGTGTGTCAAAGAAGGTATCCCAATCGATGACAGCCGGCCCCATGAACCATCAGTAATGTTGTAGCCAGGCTTAGAGCGAGTGGTATGTTTGCTAAACGTGGACAACAATGGGATCTTATAGTAGGCAATGAAGGGCGAGAACAGATGTTCCTGGCCCCTGTGCTGTCAATCCACACATAAGTAACAGAGGTATTGGTGGACAACTAGGGATAAACCACAGCACAATACTTCGGATTCTGCATAGGCATAGGTATCACCTATACTGCATTCATCTGCGTCTAGCCCTGACTGAGGACGACCTGTTTCAGAGACAGGACTTTTGCCTCGTTATGCAATGGTTGATGAATGACGCTCCAACTTTTGTGGAACATGTGCAGTTTTCAGATGAGGCAACCTTTCATAGGGATGGCACAGTGAACAGGCACAACATGCATTTTGGTCCGATCAAAATCCACATTGGCTACGTCAGAACAACTTTCAAGTTTGGTTTAAAACCAATGTTTGGGCGGGCATCATTGGGGACAGAGTCATTGGACCAATCTTTTTGGATGGAACCCTTAATGGGCAAAGGTATCTGCAGTTCCTGCAAACGGAACTATTGAATGAACATGAACATGAACATGTGATTCCAACAGGATGGAGCACCACCCCACTATCATCTACCTGTTTGACAGTGGTTGAATGACCAGTTCCCCAAGGGCTGGATTGGTAGGAGCGGACCAGTTCCATGGCCAGTGAGGTCACCCGATCATTCTCCATTGGACTACTTCCTTTGGGGTTTCATTCAGAACGAAGTGTATGAAACAAAACCCTTGTCGCTCTATGACCCTAAGGACCAGATTCGAGCAGCAGTTACAGACATCACGCATGACATGCTACGAAATGTTCGTGCATCATTCGTTAGCAGTTGTGAAGAGTGCCTAGCACTAGAAGGTGGGCATATCAAGCATCTGTGTGTGATATTACAAAGAGTCCATTTTGATCTATGCTATGTATGGGCCTATTAGTTTTAGGCCTATTGACTATCTACCTATATTTTCTATAGGCCTATTGGGTAAAGTTATCCACCCTGTATACAATTGGGAACCTGGACAAGACCCTTTGGAAGAACATAAATAAAAGTACAGATACTGTTCAGTTCTAAAACTATTTCCAATAGGTAATATTTTGTTGAAGACAAAGAAGAGTAGTTAATTTATCCTTAAGGACAAGACAAATGTGATTGTTCTTGCACAAACCCTCTTTAATCATTCAGGTCCTAGTCATCCTAGTTGTGAGAGCATAAAAAATAGTATATAACCGAATACAGAAGGAGGGAGTGTCACAATCCGACGCATCAAAGATGGACTTGTGCATGAAATTATTGACATATCTAGAAATCATAGCCATCATCCTACTGGTGTTTGACACAGGCATGCCTACTATAAATGGATTACAACAACACGATAAGTACATCAGCCTAGACGTGACGGAATGCTTAAAGGAAAGCCAAATTGTGTTGGCTTTTATCACAATGTATGAAAGCCAACCTTACAGGCGTCTTGACAAAAATCATGTATAATAGGGAAAGGTATTCGTGCATCGTCCACTTAAGCGAGTACGAGATGGGCGATCTGCTTGTGCATTTAAAGTCTGTAATGGCCTGCACCACTAATGTTACATCATAAGAAAAAATGATTAAGGTTGTATCGAGTGTCTGTTAAATTCATTTTAACGCTCTGGCATTCTGCCAGCACACAGATGCTGCACGAGCCAAATCACAAATAATGACGTCCCAAAAACAATTCGACAAAGTTCCATTCAAATTTAATTCAACACCTGACTATGTCATTTTGGAAACAGCGTAACAGAAGCCAGCATCATAACAAATATGTCCAAAGCTATCCGCAACTCACACAGAAATGGTTCCTTTATTCTATCATACCTTGGTACCCTCGACAGCTAGTGGACTAACCCACGTGCACGTCCTAGAATAACCGAGACCTAATACACAACGTTTCAGTTTAATCTCGGTATCGAACGCAAAATGACAAAGTCAACCGAGACTCATATAAGGATGTCAGTTCTGTTAATTACACCATATTACACATGAAAACTCATTTTGTTCATTTCCGCCTAAAACTAAGCTGATATGGGTTTGGAACATTATGATGCACCTTCCACCCTTCTATCCTTTCTACAACTTGCAGAAGGAAGTTCATAGACAGCTCCATCTGGCAGACTGTTTAATTGAATAAATATAACTAACTTTTTCAAAATATACATCCAATCAAACCTCTTCAGCTCATGTTTCCACCGCCAAACAAGGCACAGGGTACGAAGAGCTAGAACAAAGTGTCATTAAAAAACTGAAAAGAGACTAAAGGGTCAGCTCGTAAGGCTCGCACAAGCGGATGAAGGTACGTACATCACTGTTATGGCTAATCAAAGCAACACAGACAATCCAATGAGCACGACAAAAATAAAATAATTATCGTCAATGTATTACGAACACAAAAGCATGTGAAGGAACGTAAGGCGAAATACTAATATTGTCAGAAAATGGTAAAATATCAAATCGTTGTGTATACTGTAATACCAAATTGTTATGAATACTGTAATGATGTAAACATAGAAACAAACTATTTAGTGTATAATAAATCCGGGTGACATCGTCGTCGAACGGTAATCGTAGATAATAAAAGTATGCATCATCGCTCGTCACGTCCGACACAATACGAATGACAAATAGGGTCATTAAAAATGAAAGCCGCGTAATTTTTTGTTGTAACCAAGGGTGTCGTAACCAACCTCAAAACATGGCAGCATAATGACAGTAGAGAAAATAAATGTTATTGACAACCTTGCAGCACATAAACTGGTGGTATAAAAGGCTAAAAAAAATACAATGCAACCTTTACTTCAGCTCCAACCTTCGATCGGCTCACTTCAATACAGCTGGTATTTTTTTCTTTACATTATCCATATTATCATTAATGTGCGAGATGTGAACTAATTATAGAGCCATTCAATTTATAAATTACAGATATTTGTTTGTTTGTTTGTTTCTTTTGTGTCTTTACAGTTTATGCATGAATCCAGTTATTATTTTTGCACTACAATACCTATTACACCTATGGTGTTACAGTAGGTGTTATAAATAATGTCATGCAGGTAAATGTACAGAAGTACACTCAAGACCTTATCCCAAAGTTCAAGGGGCTACGCATTTTAATGCAGGATTGGATTAAGATTAAACACCTGATTCCTAAATCGATACGGTGTTTCCAGCAAATATACGGGAAGTTTCTTTACGTCACCTAAACCCTAATCATGATCTACAAGAACGATCTTGGCTGCGAGCACGTAAAGTTTACAGGGCCAGCGTTACAAAACATAAAACTAAAAAGATAGCAATTAAGCCGTCTGAATAACGAGTGTGTATTGACCAACGAGTGTTATAACTTTATTATAAGACTCTGACTGACACCTATTTAAATTTGTTTATTTTTTTCCAGGTATTTACAGTTTATCACAATATCTGGTTATTACCTTAATATCATTATACCTATTAATATTTACGATGAACACGACTTGTGCCTCAGTAATAGTGTAACTGCGGGTGTTATCAGAATTACTAACTTCATAAAAATAATAAGTCAAAAGTGTGGTGTAGTCATAGAGGCACCACAATGGTAGTCCTTTAAGTCCCAATGTAAACCCATTCACAGCTTAATATACCCTCATAGTTCTACAGTCTATCCATACAATGTTATTGCCATACCAATATCACATGACTACATGTCATGTGACATACCTTACATAAAGGCTCTACCTAGTCAATAAAGCTGTCCTTCAAGTGTTAGCCTACAACACTGTGTTCCTAGTCCTTACTATGCCTTAGTGAACCCACAAGTATATTACTGTCACCCTCATACATCACAGATGGCGACGAGGCGGTACTAAGGTTTTAAATTAATGATTAGCTTGATAGGGTCTACAGCCATGGAGTGCTCCTAATCTGTGATAAGTAGTAATTTTTTCATTTTTGGCAAATGAAATTAGTACTCTGTGGAACTATCAGAGCTTAATTTTTTTCAAAAGTGTACTGGGTTTAGGAACTTTCGTGGTACGGAATGATAATAGTTAAATTTGGTACCTTATCAACTAGAACCGAAATGGGCAATAGGATTTATTACGGTTAATTTTACCATGGCAGTGTTCTAGAGCGACGCACTGGCATGTCCACACAGGGAGTACTATAAACCTGAAGGCTGGAAAAATGCGCTGCTAAATTAACCCTACTAAATGCGATTGTGCCCTTGCCCATATTCGGGCTGGTGTGTGCCGGTGTTTAAATTTAAGCACTGTAGCGTTTATGCTTATAAACGATGAAACTTGGTCTGTGCTGAATGCATAGGCCTGCTGTGTTGTTTTGTTTAAACGTTTAGTGAAACGGCAAACAATTAAAAGCCTAGTCAAGTGTTTAAGTTGTAGGCGCTTGAATTTAAAACTAGGTATGCTACGATAGTTTAGTGGCTTAGTAGTTAAGCAAAAAATCCGTTTAGTCTCGAGTTGCTTCCAGTTTATTAAATTAAATGGAATTGTAATTAAATTACTTTAGTAATTTAATTTGTTCAGTGTAGGCTTATGCCTGAGACAGGTGAAGTGATTAAAACTCCTGTAGTTGCTGTTTTGAATACAGAATCGGGTGGTAGCACCAGTGTAAGTTTAAACTTAATTCGACTGTAAGTAGTTCAAGTGAAGACCTTACAATGACTTCGAAAACTGCCGGTTTGTACGCGGAGTTCGACGCATAAAACGATACCTGGTAAAAATACACTAATAGTATTGGCTACTATTTTAGAGCAAAGAAAATCCCAGCGACCGAACATCTTGATTTTTTAATGGCTTCGGCTGGCCATAAAATGTTCGACAGAATCTTGAATATTGTTTCACCTGCTTTACTAAATTCAATGACGTACGACATCTTGGTGAAAACTATTCTCGACGATGTCGAACCTCTACCTTCTGTAGTTTCCGAACGTATACAATTTTTCCATAGATCTCAGAAGTCAGATGAAAGCATTAGCGAGTATATTGCTTCGTTAAAATTACTCACGAAATTTTGTGATTTTGATAAGATCACCGAGATTAATAACGAGATGATTAGGGATCGTTTGATAGGCGGTGTTAAATCCGAAATGTTACAACGCGAACTTCTGAAGCAGACTCTGGATTTGAAGGCTACGGCATCATTAGCCTTGTCTTTAGAAACTGCCGAAATCGATCAGGAAGTAATTCATTCCCATTCGAAGAGTGTAAATTATGTTTCTCACAAACCGAAAAGAGCTCAAACAAAAGTCAAGTTTAACAAAGACTTAATCTGCTATTGTTGCGGAAAAAACGGGCACGTGAAAACCCGATGTAAATACAAGGATTTTATTTGTGGCCGCTGTCATATTCAAGGACATTTAAAAGCCGTATGTCGTAAAAGTAGCAGCAGTAAAACTTCTAAAACTGCAGAATACTCAAAACCAAGTTCGAGTTCAAATTTTAAGGCTAGGCCCAAAAGCAAACTGAAATACAGTTATAAAAAGAAAGTCCATAGAGTTGAACGTGAAACTGACAGTGAGTCATATAATGAGCCCGAAAATTCTGAGTCTGTTTCGGCAAGTGAGTATGAGTCGGAGGAAGTATGAGTCGGAGGAAGATTATTGTCTGCAAAATAACTCAGTAGGGCTGTTCGAGGCTGCAGAGCAATTTTCAATTCCTGTCATGACAAATAAAATCGTAATAGTTAAGAATTCCTTAAAAATCCACAAATGGATTATGCCTATCTGCCTTAATGGAATTAAGCTCAACATGGAACTTGATTCCGGGGCAGATGCTACAATAATACCAATTGAGTGGCATGAAAAATACTTTTCGGATTATCCTTTAATGCTCAGTCCGTAATCCATCCACTCATACACCGAAGGGATTGAGAAAATGATTTACACAGTAAGTCTCAAGGTTAACGTTACGGTCAAACTGAATACTTGGATGCACTAGTTTCCAAATCTTTAGAATTAACTTTGAACCATATTATGATTTGCAAACTAAAGTCAAAAGAGTCAAACTGGTTAAAGCAAAGATTCCACCAGTTGACACAGATGCAATATTTAAAGGTTTTCCCGAACTTTTCAGTGAGGGCATGGGTAAATTCAAAAACTTCAAAGCCAAGATTCAGTTGAAGGCCGACGCAAAACCTGTGTACAGTCGAGTTCGCCCTGTTCCTTTGGCATTAAAACAAAAAGTTAATCAGGAAATTGAGCACCTGGTTAGCTTAGGAATTCTAGAGCCAGTGGCAACCTCAGAATGGTCGAACCCGACAGTGATCGTGCATAAAGCGAATGGCGACATTCGAATTATCGGCGATTACAAAACCACCGTAAATCCATTGGAGGTGGACCATTATCCGGTTCCCACAGCTGCTGAATTATTTAGTGAATTAGCAGGTAGTGACAGATTTAGCCTTATCGATCTTAAGGATGCCTTTTTACAAATTGAATTAGATCCTGAGTCACAGGCAGCATTAACAATAAACACTCCCCTAGGTCTTTTTCACTGGCTTCGTGTACCTCTGGGCCTTGCGTCCAGTCCTGGAATTTTCCAGACGGTCATGACGCAAATCATGAGTAAAATCCCCAAATGTTCACCATTTTATGATGACATGCTCGTGAGCAGGAAGGGGGAAAAGCATGACGAATCGTTGAATCAGCTTCTAACTGCTCTACAGGATGCAGGGGCTAGGCTTAGGATTGACAAGTGTAAGCTGTCTCAACCTGAACTAAAATATTTAAGTC
This sequence comes from Lithobius niger, assembly GCA_023313725.1. Classification (NCBI taxonomy): domain Eukaryota; kingdom Metazoa; phylum Arthropoda; class Chilopoda; order Lithobiomorpha; family Lithobiidae; genus Lithobius; species Lithobius niger. Next base: position 35,252 of record JAHWFP010128282.1, on the reverse strand, counting down.
ATATGATAAATGCTGAAGGCCTGAACACACTCGCTGAGGTGGTTGAAGCAGTCACAAACGCACCAAATCCAACTTGTATTTAAGAACTGCAAAGTTTCTTAGGATTCGTGAATCATTACTCAAAATATCTCCTTAAACTTGCTCATATTCTTTCCCCTGTTACCCGGTTGTTAAGCCCTAAAGTAAAGTGGACATGGGGGACTGAATGTGACCAAGCTGTTGGCAATGTAAAAGAACTATTTGTTAAATCAAAAGTTTTGGTACATTACAACCCAACATGAAAGCTTAAATTGGTTTGTGACGGCTCACCCTACTGGGGGCGTGCCTGATGCATGTCATGCCTTAATGGCGAATCGCGTCCAATAGCTTTCGCTTCACGGAAGCTAACCAAAACCGAACAAGGTTACAGTCATTTTGATCGTGAAGCTCTCAGCGTGGCTTGAGGAGTTAAGCGGTTCCATGAATACGTTTATGGTCAGAAATTTATATTGCAGTCTGACCAAAAGGCTTTAATATGGATTTATGGCCCTAAAAAAGGTATCCCACAGATGGCAGCAGCACGTGTGCAATGTTGGGCGGTTATGCTTAACGCTTATGATTACGACTTTCAACATATAACAGGCAAGCAGAATTTAACTGCTGACGCTCTGTCTAGACTTCCATTCCCTAACAACAAGGAGTTTGAAGAGGCTGAAGAACAGTACAGTGTACTAGCATTGGAAACCAAGCTTCGGTTATGGAAAGCAAGCGTGACAAACTATTGTCTAAAGTATACCGTTACGTTAATCGTGGCTGGCCTGAAGTGTGTGATAATCCTGATATGCAGCCGTACTTTACACGCCGCAATGAAATCTCGATTGAAAGTGACACACTTATTTGGGGATTTGAATCGTCGTGCCGACAGCTTTAAGACATCAAATTTTGAAAGATTTGCACAGCTCACACCTTGGTATTGTTAAATTAAAGAGCTTGGCTAGGTCTAAGGTGTGGTGGCTTTCTATTGATGCAGATATTGAAAACAAAGTTAAATCCTGTTCTAATTGTCAAAAATTTAATGATACTCAATCTGCAGGACCTAAGCATACCTGGGAGTATCCACAAAAGCCAAACTCTAGATATCACGCTGATTTCTTAGGACCGTTGGATAATTTCATGTTTCTAATCCTAGTAGATGCACACAGTAAAATTCCGTTCATGCACAAAATGAAAACTACCACTTCAGCTAAAGTTATTGATATTCTGAATAACCACATTGCCGAATACGGGCTGATATATTCCTTAGTTAGCGACAAAGGCCCACAGTGGACCTCTAAAGAGTTTAAATCATGGTTAACAATTAACGGAATCCAACACCTATCAGGACCGGCTTTTGCGCCGTGGGTTAACGGATTAGCCAAAATTTATGTCCGAAATTTTAAACGTGTCTACAAAGCTTCTCGGCGGGACGGTTGTTCTGTTCAGGAAAGTATAAATGCATACTTATTAGCATCACGAATCACAATAAGTTCTACCACCCAAGCTACACCTGGTAAATTATTCTTCAACAGAGAATTAAAATCCAGATTGGATGTGCTTTACCCTGACCCTGTGTCCGTTGTAAAAAGAAACCAACAAAAACAGATTAAAAGCACCCAACATCGTGCCTCAGTTAACTATCAAGTTGGCGATAAAATCTGGTATCGTGACTACAGCAAATCTAACCCTAAGCTATGGTCGAGGGGTTCTATCAAGAAGAAGCTATCTTATTTGATTTACAGTGTACTTACTGAAGAGCTTGTTGAAGTGCGTAAGCACAGAGACCAGTTGAGACCTAGGATTAATCCAGCTGATGCCGTAGAAATATCTCCAAACGCACAAATTCTGGAGAATAATTCTGTCAATTTTGGCATTAATAATAAATCCGCTAATTCGAAAGAACACGTAGTTTCAAGGAAGCGTTATTCTGTTGGTACGTCACGTCACGATTAGGTGATTCACGAGCATTCAAATTGTCGGCGGCAGTCAGTGAGCCAATCACGGCATTCCACCGTTACCAGGCAGGGAGCTACACCAATCAAAAGCACCTCACCTGACAATTTACGAGTTGTGACACCAGGTGTCAGCACAATCCAGTCGAAATCACCCCACACACAGCCAGTAGGTGAGTCCGATTACGTCACTGTTCCCAGTGAGCTAGCCATGTCGCAAAACTTCAGCGCCTCCCAGTGAGACATTGGAGCGACAGGTGGCCTGGAGCCTCCTATACGTACAAAGCAGTCTCCTGTTAAACCATCGGAGCCTGCTACGGTGAAAAGCCAACAGAGAAAGCGTAAGGTGCATCATCTTCACCATGTGCAGATGATGCATGTGCAGCCTCCAATAGCGTCAGGTCGTCCGAAGTGAACAAAACGAGCTCCGGACAAGATCAATATTTAAGAAATAACCGTAGGCTAATAGAAGTGTTCGTAATCCATTCTACATCAGCCCAATTGGGGGTTGTATTTTAACTTGTGCGATGCTCGCAACATGTGTTTGGAAATATTAATCGTGCAAGGGATTGACCTTGTAAATTTTAATTGTGCCTATAGTTGGCAACATGTAGTGTTTTCAGTTATTCGTGAGGAAAATTGATTCCTCGGTTTTAAAACAGGTTTCTTTTCTCTTTCATGTAAATATTTCCTTCACGACTGGACAACTGCTTTGGGAGCTGAAACAGCTTCCGGCGTGAGCTAACCCATCTGTAACAAACTAACAGATGCACTCAGCAGCCACATGTTTGCAACTAATCAAGTCTGTTGTAAACAGCAGTTGTTGTTATAACCAAAAGCCAAAAAGAAGGAAACACTACCGAAATTTATTCAAAAGTATCAATTACAAGCCAGTTTGAAATAATAAAGTCAGATGGATTTCATGGTGCCAGTTTTTCAAGCATCATTAAAAATTTCAGATATTTTGTTGAGTTAAGGGGGGGGTTGCAAGCTTTCATAAAATGTTTAGTTTTTTCTTTGAAAGTGACACATTTTCTTCATAATAAATACAACTTAAAGTAGGCAGTTACTAATAAAAAATTCATGTCTTCAAAATAATACATATTTATTTTTCAGCTAGACTTACGAATTTTTTTCTTTTTTTTATTAGTTAGTGGTATTGTGGTGTCGTCATAGAGGCACCACAATGGTAGTCCTTTAAGTCCCAATGTAAACCCATCCACAGCTTAATATACCTCCATAGTTAACTACAGTCTATCCATACAATGTTATTGCCATACCAATATCACATGACTACATGTCAGGTGACATACCTTAGATAAAGTCTCTACCTAGTCAATAAAGCTGTCCTTCAAGTGTTAGCCTACAACACTGTGTTCCTAGTCCTTACTATGCCTTAGTGAACCCACAAGTGTATGACTGTCACCCTCATACATCACAAAAAGTGTGATGAGGACTGTGTCCTAACATCAGACGGAGTAAGCATTTTTATGCAGGAATGGAACAAAATTGAATATCTGATTCTACAATGGATAGAATATTTCAAGTAAAGCAAGTACAAGTTGTTGTACCTTTCCAAACCCTAGTCGTGTCGCATTTCGACGATCATGGATGCAAATATGTAGCGTTATCAACACATGTGTTACAATGCTTATAGCTAAACAAAACGTAATTGAGATGGATGTATTTTGATCGATGAGTACTGTAATATTTATTGCGTGATGTTCAAGACTCAGACTAATAACTGTTCAATTTGTTTCCTCATAGATTCGTCCGATCCAATATTATTATTATTATCATTGATATTCTGCTTTTAATATGGCGGAACAAATAACTTGACCTTTGAAACACGAGATGTCCAAGTATCTCGCAAACGAATTGTTCCTCATTACTTACTCAGTACTCCAAGGAGAAGTAAAACTTCATTTGCGTAAATATGCTCAAAACCACATCACCTATAGTCCGAATAATCATAGTTTGTGTTTCAGTGTATCGGACTGGAATAAAATGGTCCCACATTTCGATAGATGGTCACTGTGCCTCGAGGGGCCCCGTCCAGCGGAGATACTGTACAGAAAGGTTGCATCTAAAGTTACTGCTTTTACCTGTTTTACATGTATTAATGACAATGATCGAAAAGTCATAAGGTTTGTTACACTGAATCATATATATATCGTAAAAGTATCGATTTATCAATAGATCAATTCAACGTGATCAGGGATTCTGTCGAAAAGATAGAGTGGATACATGTTCTGACACAGAATGCTCAAGTATTTTAAATTCGACGTATTGCATGCAGCATTTCGAGGATTTCTATACTGCTCTACTAAAAAATAAAGTATTAATAATTGTGGGCTTGCGTCTCTATGGAGCCAGGGGACCATAAACTTGGCACCAATTGTGGGCTTGCATCTCTACGAATCTGGGTAGGAATGGTAAAAATGACGTTCCGGCTATGCAGTTTGGAGTCTTCTCTTGCAAAAACTTCGCCTTGATGCCGTGGACGAACCGCATGTTGAAATAAACCAGGAATCGCCAAAAGAATTTAACATCACCCCAGAGAGGCGTGAACCGTTGACATGTTAGGTTAGTGAATAACTGCCATTAAGGGGATTTTGCCAGAAGCAGACTGGCAGCAACTTAGCCCACCGGCCCGGCCCCAAAATTGGCCCCCTATCCCAAGTTTCAAAAAACAAATGTAATAAAACACAAAAACTGTCCAATGTTCTGTAGCAAATTGCTATATTTTTCTGACTTTTTTGGCTTCATAAATAAAAACTGTTTCCTTTCACACACCCCCCCCCCCACCAATAAAAGAAAATATGTGGTTTCCCACGTGGCCTGAAACCGTTTTACACATAATTTTGAAGTAAATGATTTATTCGTATTTTGTTGATTTAAAAAGTTCTGCCGGATGTACAATAGTCGAAATGGTTTATCCGTAGTAGCTCGTGTAAATGGTTCTTAAGCAACTTTTTCCTTTACCCAACACTAAACGTCAAAACAGTAATGCATGCATACCATTTTTACAAATTTCACGTTCTTTCTGCAGCTGTTTTTTTTTGTACAAGTGGCATACACTGTATGCATTTTGCTTTGAATCAGAGGGCTAAACAAAAAATCTTGGAGGGCAACAGTGGAAATGAGTTGGCCATGGGTCACACATTATCCGCGGGTCATCCATGTCAGGGCCTCACCTCCATCCTACAGTAATAATCTTTTGACACCAGAAGCTTAAAAATGTAGCCTATACTCGTCCTATGGAAGTTTGTAATTTTCGCATAGTATACCATCCGTTTGAGGAAGAAGCTGCAGGTCTTCCTTCCCGGCTCCGGGCTTGTTTACTCATCATCGCTAGAATCTTGCGCTAGAACCTCTAATTTTACCAAAGCAATAGAGAGGTGCTTACTCCCCGGTCCGTGCGAGAGACGAAAACACGAAAAAAATCATCGGAAGGTGAAAAAACGGTACTTCTGACGTCCAATCGTTAAGTCGTTTATTTGAAGAGAAATATTTGAAAACCAGTAAGTTAATGTTTTATTGGCAACTCCAGCATCCGAATTATAAATAAACATGAATAGTTTCATAATATAATATAATAATATCTAGGTTTGTTGCAGACCGGAATGGCAAGGACCTGGTGGTCACAAACTGCCATCCGAATTTAAAATTAATAAAATAATATAAATTTTCAAAAGTTAAACAATTTAAAAGTTTAAAACGAAAACGATGGCTCGGCTGCAAAGGAACGTTGGTGGTAATGGGTCGGGGTCACGAATGCCTTACCACCAAGGTTAGACCTACCAGGGACACAACGGTTCATGTTATGTAACCAATTTTAATAGTAAATTAATAAAATAACAAAATCTACAAAACAAAACATCTACGAAGAATGAGCTCCCCCAGTGGGATCTGGGGCTGTGAGCTCCCCCATACTAGTGAGGTCCGGGGCGGAGCCCTGGAAGCTGAAGCATTTTACGCTAATTTAGTACCTGTTTCTGGCCTCCAGCGAGCACTAAAATAGAGTAACAGAGCAAATTTTGGTGATTTTTCTTAGTCGTTCGTCAGGATGGCAGGTTTTGTAAAAACTTAATTGTGACTACATCTTGTTTTTTTCTAGACATTTTCTTTCCAAATAAAATTAAACTAAGTTCAGTTTATAATTATATAAACAATCCCACAGCTAGTCATTGACGATTGAGGGTTGGCATTTTGTACTTTTTAGTATAATGAATGAAGATGAACTTCTATGTTCAAGTATATATGGGCAGTAGGAGTGGGGCCAGCTGCCAGATGCAAAAAAAATTAATGGACTATCAAACGGTAAAAATCGAGAAATCTTTTACTCAGTTTTTTTCCGAACGACTAGGCCTAGAGGTATTATGCCAAAAAACTTCCACATTTTAAAGCCACAACATGCTCTAGTTTTCAAAATTAGGAGCGTCGAAAGATGACAAAATGGCGAAACCTTTTACTCAGTTTTGGGAATTGGAGAAAAGGTTCCACATTTGAAATCGACAAGTTCCCTTTTAATTTCCCCCCCCCCCCCCCCCCCGATTCATCCTTGGACGGATAATCTTGTGCTGCTTGCTAGCTCGCTAACCTGACTATTGTATTAGTGTTTCGGCGTTATAAGACTAATGATTATCTCCCTCCCCCCCCCCTCCAAGCCCACCCTCATTTTCGCATAAAAAAATTTTAATAACAAAAGGGCAAAACCTTTTCCCACCAAAAAGGGAGTAATAACTTGTGCTACTACCACAAAACGTAAATAAAAAAAGAATTGACTCAAGTGGCCCCCCAGCCAGTTGGCCCACTCAAGTCCGCCCCTGAATTTTGCTACGCATTACGGTTGGAGAAATGAAGAAAGTTATTCTGACAGCAAACTGATATTTATTGGCAAGTCGAGTTTTGTGACAATGCTGTCACAAGTGAGTGTAAAAATGCTAGAAAAACACATTAGTTTAGCTACTTTAAATTTGCCAAACTGCTACATAGCTGGGCTATGCTCTGCACATTAGACCTTCATGTCTATTAATTTTTAGTAATAATCCCTACAAAATCAGGCCCAAAACATGGCCAGCTCCTAAGCTTATATTTTAAGCTTCCAACTGCTTTTCTCCCTCGGCAGCCTCTAACAACCACCCAACACTACAACAATTTTCTCCAATTCAAGCAACAATGCCCAGTACAAGAACATTCGAGTTTCAAAGTTACAACTGACAAGACTGAGTCATCTATCAACGGCTACAAAGATCAAAATGCGTCATTAACAAATGACACCGAATTAAAATCTGAAATAGTGCGATCTCATACTACGAAACGACAATGCACTGCGTTTTCTGCCACAATACTAAAAATAATATAAAGATAATAACTAGATCGGCACCAGAACGTCATTCTCCCACCAGCCAGTCACCATAATGGATGCACCTTCCTTCTCTCGTATTCCATGCCCGGTTAAGATGGAAAAGAGACGCAGCACCGTAGCCAGGCCCCGACCGATAACTGCTTAACCTGCAGTGCTTTCCATATATATTTGCTGGCTGACAAAAATTTGTGCTCCACCACACTGGATTCGCTAACTGCCGAGTTTCAACTAACGTCATATTGTATCGGATTTTACCCACTTTACTCTCTCCCTGCGTTTCCAGGAGCCCGTGAATGAACACGCAGTCATTGCCATAACGACAGTTTCTACCGGGTCTCTGTTCGGTGTGACACCTCTCAAGACAAAAACTGGGTGCAAAAACTGTTTGACCATACTTTACAAACATGATTCGGTTCCCCACCTAAATATAACCGAAGACAACAAGGCTGTTTGTGTTTCAACACGCTTTTCCCAGGATGGCTAGCCAACCACTCGAAGCGTGTGTACGATCTTGCCGATCCATTTATACTAATATTTGCACAATATTATCCCTACCTGGTGGTTCATGTGATAAACTTACCATATTATAGTAACCACAACGATAAAACCCACCTTGTAACAGAAGCCAGCATAAACGCACTAATGGAGTCAAAGGTTTGCTTTTTATTGTAGTAGGCTAAGATTTTTTTGTTTTAGTTTTTATTCTAATAATGTCCTAACAGTGTTTTAGTAATCTTACTTAAATGTACGAGCCAATCGAATGTTTGGTTTTTAAGTTAAATTACGTCAATTAAAAGAAAAAAATTCCATTACCAGGAGGGGTATAAAGTGGAGAGGGAGTTGGGAGTGGCGTCACTCACGGACGCTAGGTTGAAGCATCCTGCCAACTATTTTTTTGTGGGGCCAACGTTTTCTGGCAAGAGTGCAGCAATAGTAAAATTGATTTATAACTCTAAAGAACTCGTAGACCCCACAGCCCACTAGCATGACGTATTGCTATGGAGAAGACCAGCCTCTCTTTGCTCCCAGCCCGATCCCATTCATTTTCACTCTAAATTTACTCAGAATATTTACAATATGCTACCACGTGACTCACTCCTAATTTTGGACGACATACTACTACACCAATTGCCACCAAGCCTCATTAATAACGTTATTTTCAATTTTCAATTTTCAGGGGCACCAACCACAGAGGCTTAAACACTGTATTTTTTCTGTTCGAATACAGTCGGAGTTTGGACCAATTACAGGTGCTGGCTTGCCAAATTGGGGTAAACAAAGACTTTATAACATCCATTTACAAGGATTCGACCCATGAACCCCACAACTTTCTATTCATAAACTTGCATTATTCCACTCCTGAAGCATTAAAATTCCGTTCAAACGTTTAAAAACTATCTAATACAGAGTACATACCTACGTAGCATGGCTGAAAGAATCTTAGACTTTATTCTGTTACTCAAATTACTATGTTCAAAGTCAACCTCTCAGAGAGAGAAACACATTCTACTCAGTTGCCGAGAAGTGCAACATGTATCGTGTTTAGAGTCTTTAAACTTGTTGAAGAGCAGAGTACCTATAATGCTGCTACACAAAAAAACTCTTAAAATTCAAGAAAGTTTTCTTAAAAGTATCTTCTAGAAGTTGCAGTGAAAAAGAAAAGCACACCCAGTTAGTCGAAAATCAAAAGGGAGGGTTTTTAAGGGTTCTCCTAATTCCTGTGCTCAGTTTACTAGATGGCTTATAATCCGGGTGATAAAAGAAAATGTATAAATGCATGGAGTTAGTGCCGACTGGTGCTACCGTCAGAGAAGAGAGAACCATCTCTCACCCCAGGTCACAGTTCATCCAATAACTCAATAACTCAGACCATTTGATGGGGGAGGTATTAACCAACCAAACCCGTACGGAATATGACAAATCCAAGCTTTACATTCAGATGCTTCAACATTATTTAGACGTTCACAAAAATTACGAAGCTGACGCCTTAATATGACGGTCATGCCATCAGGTGGCCCCGGGCTGGTGCCCTGGCCAGTCAGGTTTCTACTGATGGCTCTGCCAGTGCAGGCAGTCCTGGCCAGCTCATCGAGTGATTGTACAACTACAACGGCGAGTATGTAGGGAAAAGAAATAAGCCTGCTTCTGAATTTCGTTCCAACATGTCTTTATTACAAAAGCACAGGGGAAAATCAAGTGTTTTTTTTTACGCAATGGTGACATGCGGTAAGCTAATCCACGATGGTAAAACGATAGAAGATTCAAACGTCATGGACTGAATCCACTACTCAATAACCGAAAATAAAACATTTTTTAAAAAGTGAAGAAAATGCCAGGCTGACATTTCATTAGAGCATATGTCCAATGCAATATACGGCACTGTGACATTCTAACCTGCCTTTACGAAGATATATAGACGAGTTCCTCCACCCCTCAAGTATTTGGGATCCCAGCCAAACATCCTGAACATTGCCTAAAGATGAGTCAAATTCGCACCAGTGGAACGATGACTTGATATTTTAAAGTCTATTTATTTTGATCCACACAACGAGAGCAGTTTCAGGGAAGTTGCTAGATATTTTTAATATTTACAATATTTACAAGAGATCTACAAGATATAATGCAGGTTTATAACCGTTCGTTTCATAGAAGCATTAAAATGAAATGAGTACAGGTAAACGGAAGTAATAACGGAAAAATGTTTGTCAATCTGCACGGGGGTGGGGGTTAGCCATAGGGACCCAGTTATAATGGGTCTTAGAACTAGGGTGTTTGACAAGGACTACGCAACATATTGGTCGGCGGAGAGTGTTTACATTAAAAGTAAAAATCTTAAACATCCCATTCGTACCTATACCATAAGGGATTACGATAATGAGGATATATTGAGCATGAGCAAGAATTACAATCAGTAAAGGTATATAAAGTAGAGCTTGTACTCCACACCAGGAAACATAAGGGACGCACAGCCTATTTTGTCAAGTGGCTAGTCTATCCCAATTATTTTAATTCTTGGGGTAGCGATATCAAAGCGATTTAAATTTGAATGATGGATTTTATTTGTGTCTTCCCAGTAACGCGTCGATGGATTTATATCCTAAAAACACCTTGCAAAAGTATATGGTGCAATTAGCTGAACCGATCCATTTGGGGAACCAGTATGAAGTAGCCTTCTGTCAAATGTCATTTCCCAACAATTTTAATACTAATCAAAATACAATCAGAGTTGACTGATGATGACGGAGCGAGTCTCGTGCATCAAGACTGTAACGTACTCATTAATAAATTAAAGTGCATTAGGTTGGGGTCGTATTACGGCATGATTTAGCTTCCGATATTAATGAATAATGATGAAATTAAAGCATTTAGAAGTAAAGGTGTTAAAATTCCCTCCTGGTAACGGAATTTTTTCTTTTAATTTACGTAATTTAACTTAAAAACCAAACATTAGATTGGAACAGACAACTTGGACTGTTAACTAGCGACAAATATCTTTTTATAGCAATATCATTAATAGCTAGTGCATCCATAAATCGTATTTAGTATTATAAATGTAAACTGCATGCACAGCGCCAATGTTAAACATAAACAGCCTGTAATCGTAGTTTGTAAAGCCAGCTGCACGCAAAGTAATGGAATTGGTGCAGTTATCTCAATAGGCATTGTGGTATAATCTAGATTCAATGCCGGTACGGAGATACCACAGTGGGTATTGCTTCCGTCTTCTTGCTCTCCAAAACCACCATGTAAATGTGTTTTATCGTTCTATAAAATTGTTCTTACAATTCACTGCATCCGAGCATCAATTCTAACAGGTTATGGGCCCAGAATGGCGCAAAGTGAAGGTGAACTATTTAGGAAGAAGGTGAAACCAATATTTTAGTGACATTTGTAAAGTTCAAGTGACTAAAAGTAGAAATTCCGGGTGAGTCCAAATCAGCTAAAGCAAAAAGTGTTCAAAATGGTGGACAATGCAAAAATTCAAATTGCGAGATTGAACAGCCATAATTACAGTACATGGAAGTACCGGTTAGAACTTTTGCTTATCAAAGAAGGTCTTTGGGAAGTAGTTGATGGGCCCACACCACAGAATCCGGATGCTGCATGCTTTAAAAGGGATGGTAAGACCAGAGTAACATTAGGGCTCTTAGTTGAAGACAGTCAGCTAATGCATATTAGTAAGCTGAAAACAGCTAATGAAGCTGTGAAGTCGTCACTCGGCCTAGCCTTAAAATTTGTGCTAGAACTTGCTTTAGGGTGGTCGAGTGATTTTAAAGTTCTATTCGAATGACTAGCTTTTCGGCACACGGCTTTTAAATGGCCGACAGTGTGGCAACGGCCACATGTATAGTCTCGATATTTACAACGTGTTTTCACGTGGCCATTTTTGCCGCAAGATACAAATGAAATCCTTAGTGGATTTAGACCTACTTGATGTTTTGCCCGATTTTTTTTAGCTACGTAGTTAACAGCTTTAGAATGGCTTCTCAAAACGCTTTGGTCTGTTTCAGCAGATTCTAAGGATAAAGCTAAGGATGTTGTAGCCTTTAAATCCAGAGTCTGCGTTGAATGACTTCTGATTGGATCCCCCCAATTAGGCGATCCCTAATCATTTCGCTGTTAATGTCTTTAATTTTTGCGAAGTCACAATACTTCGTCATTAGCTTTAAGGCAGCTAAATATTCCCCGATACTCTCATCTGATTTTTGCGATCTTCTAAAGAATTTAACACGCTCAGATACCACAGATACCAATGTCGTCTAAAACTTTTTTAACGAGCTCATCAAATGTTAATGAGTCGGGCAAATCAGGTGAGAGGATATTAAGAATTCTATCAAACATTTTCTGGCCCACAGATGCCATTAGAAAATTAACTTCCTTGGTTGCTGGTATTTCTTTAGCTAAAAAAAAGTAACGAATTCGGCTGGAGTATTTCACCCATGTGTCAGACTCGCAATCAAATTCCGAAAATAAACCAGCGGTTTTAGACGAAACCATTGTTGACGTCGTCTTCACTATCACTAGATTCAAAATTTAGATTTAAATTAGAACTAGTTCATTAACGTTTGCGTTCACTATCCGTAACTGAATTATTTTCAGTTTCACTTTCACTGCTAACTTTAGCAGTTACAGGTGGTTTGCTACCGACACCTGTCTTTGGCATAAGCCTACAAAATTAAATTTAATAAAATTTAATTACAATCCTGTTTAACATGCAAGGATTAAACTGGAGCACTCAAGACTACCGGTCACTTATTTAAACACAGAAATAAATCAAGCTTGACTGTAGCCTACCTAGTTGTATAAATTAACTGCCTACAAGTTAAATTTAAAGGGACTAGGCTTTAAAAAAAATGTTTTACGTTCACCATTTGCAACGTTTTACAAAACAACACTTCTGGCCTAAGCCTCAGCACAGACCAGATTTCACTAAGTTTGAGCATAAACCTACGGTGTTAAATTTTACACCGGCACACACTAGCCCGAATATGGACAATGGCACAATCAAATTTACAAGGGTTAATTTAGCAGCGCATTTTTCGAACCTTCAGGTTTATAATACTGCCTGTGCGGACACGCCAGTGCGTCGCTCTAGAACACTGCCAAGGTAAAATTAACCATAATAAATCCAATTGCCCACTTCGGTTCTAGTTGTTAAGGTACTAAATTTAACTGTTATCATTTCGTACCACACAGCACTACCACGTCAAAATAACAGTTTGAAAAAGTTTAAACTCTGATAGGAATTCAGAGCACTAATTTTCATTGCCAAAATGAAAAAAATTTGCAACTTACCACAAATATGGAGCAAAGATGTGGTTGAAGACCTATCAATTTAAGCTTAAGTTTTTAAAGATTACCAAAGGTACCGGACTCGTCGCCAACTGTGATGTCCTAGGCGGGGACACACCTTAGCCCAGCGTGGGCACCAATGGTAATAAACACACGGACTACCAGAGTGTAGGCTACAGCTGATAAGACAGCAAACTTCCTGTTTACTTCCCTTTATATACAATTATAACAGGAAGTCATGTTATAACTTATGTTATATAATTATGGAATAGCCTATTAGTAGTTAAAGGGGTATCTTGGTAGGGTTAACATATTGACATGAAATTGATGGCTGCCATTGTGGAGCACACAAGTGACGACTCCATAATTATATATTGTATTTTGTTGTTCGTGTGAAAAATTGATTTCACGATTTTATCTTTTTTGTACCTTTTTGTCTTTTCATGTACACAAATACTTCCGACATCGGAACAAAAAATTGCTTGGATCCGCAATTCCCACTCCGGTGAAGCTTAACCCAAAGAAACTACTTTGGCACCGAATTCTCGAATGCCAGATGTTCCTCCACAGCAACGCTGTAGCGTTTCAGCTGCAGAAATGGTTGCTGCAAAAAGAAAATTAACCAAAAAAGGCTATGAAAATTAAAACAGCACCACTGAAAATTTTAATTGAATTTATTGTAAAATTGCTCCAGAAATCAAAACAGAAACTGGCAAGTTTTCAGTCAGTTTATTATGTTTTTTTGTTGCTTAATCATGTACATTTTCAGTTCTTTATTTTTGTAAAACAGTTTTCAAAAATAGTGTTTAGTTTTTCCTCGAAAGCGAAAAATTATGTATCTTTCTTTAAAAATAGGCAGTGCACTAAAAAATACATCTTGCCTTCGTAATCATGATTTTATTTCCAGCTAGGTTTAGATTTTTTTTTTTTCTGTTTTTTTTTTTCGCTCGTTGCATTGTGGAGTCGTCACTTGTGTGCTCCACAATGACAGCCATCAATTTCATGTCAATATGTTAACCCTGCTAAGATACCCCTTTAACTACTAATAGGCTATTCCATAATTATATATTGTATTAAGTTGCATCACATGACTTCCTGTTATAATTGTATATAAAGGGAAGTAAACAGGAAGTTCTCTGTCTTATCAGCTGTAGCCTACACTCTGGTAGTCCGTGTGTTTATTACCATTCGTGCCCACGCTGGGCTAAGGTGTGTCCCCGCCTAGGACATCACAGAAGCATGGTCAGCATTACAGAAATATCATGAAAAGGCCACCCTAACAAACAAAGTAAGAGTATATAAACTAATATAAAAATGCAAGAAAATGGGGATGTTGAGAAGCACATTCAGTTAATGGTAGAAACTGTTGATAGGCTTGTATCAGGAGCCTATAGAAAAAACTAGGAGCGTGTGTGGCTCGTCGATGTTAGGCGTGCTTAATTTAGTACGATGTGCTAACGCCTGAAGGAGCAACAATACTGCACCTGCACCAAGTTGTCTAAAATCGAAACTGAAACTTAGCACGCCAAGCAGACGTGTGCTACGAAAGCAACACTCTTATTTTATTGTTGGCTAGAGCAACTTACGAACAACTGATTGTTTAGTTTTTTTTATTATTACTTTGGTATTGTTTCCATGTTAAACACATATTGTTTAAAAATAAAGGACCGAAAATTAGCCTTGAGAACGTGATGCACACCTCTAATCATCTCATGCAGGTGGCGACCTCTGCTAACAGATTTGTACACCACTGTAATCGCTCCTGACTTAACACTGCAGTGGAAGTTACCGAGACACGCTCCTAGTTGTTTTCTGGTAGCTCCTGCTTGTATCAATTGGTGAGAAAATGGCCGATCCTCTCGTTATAGCAGTGCTATTAGGAAGCTTGCCTAAATCTTACGAAACTCTCGTCACCGCTTTAGAAAGCAGGGCAGAGAAGGACCTTACACTTGAAATGGTAAAAGGTAAAATTATTGATGAAGCCACCAAATGCAGGGATCCAAACCAATCTGAAACTAACGATGATGAACAAGCATTGAAATCGTTCAGTAATTCCCTAGTGCAAATTCCAGTAAGCCTAAAGTCAAAAGAAAGGGAAGTGTTTTAATTGTGGAAAACCAGGACATTTCAAAAACGAATGTCGTTTCTTAAAGAAGCTTAATGCAAATAAACCAGTGCATGTAAACAAGGCCAAGTGTGATAACTCAGATGTATGTTTTAGTGCTAGAGGCAGCAAAGCATGTAATACAGCCTGGTATATCGATTCTGGTGCTACAAGTCACATGTGTCGCAACAGGGACTTCTTTCAACAATTAAATGAGGAGAATTGTAACGTAGTACGCCTAGGTAATGGCTCTGAAACCCAAGCCAAAGGTAAAGGTAATGGCACTATCATATATCATGACGAACAGGAAAATAAAGTAAATATAAACATGCAAGATGTGTTATATGTACCCAAATCAGAAGGGAATCTAATTTCCGTAAGCCAACTTATAAAGAAAGGTCTAGAATTACATTTTAACAAGGAAGGTTGCCAAATCATATCAAAGGGGAATATCATAGTGACCGGGTCACCTGAAGGAAGATTGTACAGAATAGATGATGCACAATCAATTCTTATGGCATCCTGCAATCACAAGGGAGATTGTCAACATGTATGGCACAGAAGATTTGGACATAGGGACCCCACAGCAATACAGAAAACTGTCAAGCAGGGACTCGCTCGTGGAGTACAACCATCAGACTGTGGAATCAGGGAAGTTAGCGAAACTTGTATAAAAGGAAAAATGCTAAGACTACCGTTTCCTAAAAGTACAAGCTCAAAATTAGGAAGAGTGATGGATTTGGTACACACAGACCTATGTGGACCCATGCAAACCCCCACACCAAACTGGAATAAATACGTGATGACTATAATCGACGACCACAGCAGGTACACACAGGAATACTTACCTAAAAATAAATCGGACTGTTTACAACGATTTAAAGAGTATGTGCAAATGTGTCAAACCAAGTTCGGGACAAAACCAAAAATCGTCCGAAGCGACCGAGGTGGCGAGTACCGCAGCCAGGACTTAAAGGACTATCTGAAGCAACAAGGTATTTGAGGCAAGTACACAGCACCACACACCGGAAAAAAATGTTTCGCTGAACGCAAAAACAGAACGTTGATGGAAATGGCTAGGTGTATGGTGATCGACACCAAGTTACCCAACCAATACTGGGGAGAAGCAGTCAATACGGCAAACTACTTGCAGAATAGTCTACCAACCACCGCAGTGGATGAGGTACCATTTACGCTATGGCATAACTATTGACACCAGGAGTAGGACCCCTATGGATTTTTGGATGCAAAACTTATGCACATGTGCCAGATGCTCAAAGAAAGAATCGCGACAACAAAGCAAGAGAGCTGACCTTCATCGGCTACGCTGAGGGAACGAAAGGCTACAGACTCATCGACACCAAGACCATCATAGTAACCATCAGTCGGGATGTAAAGTTTATCAAAACATTGGACTCTGGGGAAGTAGAAGTGCAACTCGAAGTTGCAAAAGCAGACGAGCCGCAACAGACAACGCGAGAAGCTGACTATTCAACCGATCAAGCAGCTTCTGAATCCAGAAGGTCTGAACGAAGCAACAAAGGCTGATCGAGTCAGCTTACTTAACTCTATCGCATGATCTAGTCGAACCCAGCAGCTACGAGGAAGCGTGCAACGCTCCAGATAGCAAAAACTGTAAGATTGCAATGGATGAAGAAATCGCTTCATTACAAAAGAACGATACGTGGGACTTAGTCGAACTACCGGAAGGGAGAAAACCCATTGGCTCAAAGTGGACCTACAAAATAAAAAGGGATGAGCAAGGTAACGTCACAAAGTACAAAGCAAGGCTAGTGGCACGGGGTTTCTTGCAAGTTCCAGGGCAAGACTATACGGACGTATACGTACCTGTTACCACTCACAAGAAGTGTCATTTTATCAAAGAGCACCAGGGAAACCAGGATGTCAGTTTGGTGTACTGCCAAACCAAAGAGATGCTCACAGATGCTCTAACAAAACTACTAAATGGAGCAATGCTGAAGAATTTCAGGGACTCTGTAAGTCTGTGCCTCTTCAGAAACTCCAGACGTGTTCAAGAACAGTGCAAATTGTGGGGGGAGAGTTAAAATTCCCATGTGTAATTTAGGGAGAATTTGGACTGTTAACTAGCTCCAAATATCCTTTTATAGCAATATCATTAATAGCTAGTGCATGCATAAATCGTATTTAGTATTATAAATGTAAACTGCATGCACAGCGCCAATGTTAAACATAAACAGGCTTTAATCGTAGTTTGTAAGGCCAGCTGCACGCAAAGCAATGGAATTGGTGCAGTTATCTCAATAGGCATTGTGGTATAATCTCTAGATTCAATGTCAGTAAGGATATACCTCAGTTGGTATTGCTTCCGTCTTCTTGCTCTCCAAAACCACCATGTAAATGTGTTTCATCGTTCTATAAAATTATTCTTCACAATCCACTGCATCCGAGCATCAATTCTAACAAAAGGTGTGGCCAAGCTTTCTACAGGGGATCTCCCCCTTCCTAGGCTAACGTACAATAAAAGATACAGCAAGCTTCAAATTAGACAGTGGCAGTCCGATAAAGCTTACCTTATTTTTTGTCGGGTAGGTTAGTTGACAAATTTGGATTTAAGAGCTTGGATTTTATCTGGATTCCTCATGCTTTACAAGTTTGGGTATCCGTGCAAGATTATTACGATAATGCTATTAAATATTTGTGGGTATAGACCGATATTAATACGCCACAATTTGTTAAAGCGCCTTTGTTGCAAATAGTGAATGTTGAGGGCGATAAAGGGGAAGATACGAGCAGGCTGCATTATTATCCTTTATTAACCGAAACTGTACATAATATCAAGGGTAAAATCCATATTACCCTTGATAATATTAATGGAGATATCAGAACCTATACTAGCACTCATATACCTTTCGATCCATCAGGTTGCGTCATTGCACCTGAGGCCTATAAAGGCATAGGTAGGCTTCGTCCTCTCATCATTATGGTGTCATAAAGTATTCATGTCCGTATACAAATTATTATGCCAGTCAGGCTGGGGGCATATCCCAGTTTTCGCCAGCAGGCATTCGCAAGCTGGGCACGGAATCGGGTCCCTTTTCATTTCTCTGAGATGTTTGGCTATGCCCTTTTTAAAAAGCATAGGTAGCTATCTTGATAAAAAAAAAAAGCACTTAGCACCAACACAGGTATAGGAGCCAATTATAGCTGGAAAATGCTTTAAGTCGCTGCCAGAGAAAACAATTAATTTTGTGATCTTTTAGAGCTGGGATGGTGTAAGTGGCATGTCCTATCATGTTCCCTTTGCTATTGTGCAAATAAATATTTTTCCTATCTAAGCAATAGATTAAACGAGACTGCCAGTGACGTAACGAGCGATATAGGAAAAAAATTCTAAGGGGATTTTGAATTGAGGGACCACTGTATGGGGATAAAATGTAAATGTTTGAGCGAAGGTAAGACAACCAAGAAAAAAAAGAAGGTTACTATTAACACCGTGTTAGATTAGGGGGGGGGGACCTTTATAAACCTTGGCTCTCGCCTCTCCTGCCAGGCATTATCCAACCGCCATCATGAGTATTTTAAGCCCAGTTTTCTGTCAGTGTTTGTTGAGCCCTCTGGATCTGTTTTATGTGCAACCTACGCAACTTTCTATAAAAAAAAATGAAATTTGAAGAGTACAGACCAGTGGCACCAGTTTCTGTGACTCAAGTTATGGATTTTACTACACCCGGAAGTGAAAGTTATGTAGACCTGTCTCAGACTTTATTACATCTCAAATACTGGTAGGTGATGGAACCGATTTGATCGCTGCCCCAGATTGCTCAAAACTAACGTGTCTAATTTATGGCTTCATTCCATGTTTATGCACAATTTTTCTAACAGGTAGCACCAATGGCAATTACGGATATAAAGCTTTTCTTCAAACATGCTGAGTTACTCTACGGACACAAAAGGTGCCACAATTATTGTATGCTGTGGGATGGGGTGTAATTATTTTTAGAATTAGCACTTTCCGATATAAAATATCGGTATCGGTAACTAACGTTACACAACCGATACTTCTTACCAATATAACATTAACTTATGAACAGCAACAGTCTTACAACGTCTATTTATTATTATCAGAATAACATTAGCTTTAGCTTAGTAAACGACACTCAGTGCATTTGGCCTCCGCCTCATACACTTTTAATAGCTACCACATGTGGCCCTATCCAGATACTCAGTAGACATCAGTGGTCCGGCCGAGAGCCAATCAGCTCTCCCGGCAGCCGCAGCATCCAATTGCGCATCTTCAGCAATACAATAGACCAGGATACGGGCCCCCTTTATAAACGACCTCCCTGGCCTTTTTCTCTCTCTCACCCGACGATTTTGGACCCTAAAAGCCACTCGTCACTGAGTCGACCGCCCCAGGATACCCAGCCGGATTTATTCTGAGTTAAGTAATTTATACGATCGGACTTAGCCGAATTTTGAAGGAGCTTCCCTCCTTTAGAGCCTAAGTCCGGTTCAGAGTTGAGAAAGAGCGCATCTCTTATAAGAGCCCCTTTCTCTTATTTCCCCTTGGTCCGATTATTTTAGGAGTGCTTTAATTTAATATTACGAAGTTTAACTGATTTAAAGGGAGGGATAACCCAACCATAAATAACTAAATAAATAGCATTCGGATCGTAGAACTTGTGTGGACTCCCTTACTTTGCTCATTTATTGCTTTATGTGCTGTTGTTAGATTATTAGCATTTGTGCCGACGGTACGATTATTATTATTGTACCACTCTGTCTCCGTAAGACTTTACAATAGAAGATATTACGAGAGATTTACAATGGTGTCGAAGTGATAATTCAAACAATACCCACGCGTAATCATTAAGAAAACGGCAGCAGCACGTTACAGTTATTATTGAGCAAAGGAGCGATTTTTCGGATTAAATTATTTTAAAAAACGTAGAGCAAGTAGGCTACCCAAATAAGAAAAAAAAACGTAGACCAAGTAGGCTACCGTAAGTAAGAAAAAAAATCCCCAGTTAAAACTAGATTGATTCACAGGTCATAATAACCATGCCTAGTCACAAAAAGTCAACTACAGCTAGCAAAAGCACCAAGACGATTCCTAAAAATAGGAAGAATTTAAAGCTTTCGCCTAGCGGTGGAACTATTGTGAAACCCCGTCGTCTGGCCGATGTGCAGGCCGTCGTTCCACCCGCCCCAGTCTTGCCCGACCAACATGGTGAAATTCCACCTGTTCCTCCCGTTCAGGAGACCGCCGATGCACCTGCTCTTTCCGCCCAGCAGCCGATTCCGCCTCGGCAGAGCAGACAACGCACTCGCATGCCAAAAGCACCTGCTAAACAGCGTAGCACGGCAGCTGATAAACAGCCAGCAGCTAAGCATAGCAGGGAAGCCAACGCTTCAAGCAGCCCTATTCACGATTCCCCACTACATCGTTCACGTAGTGTAACGGCGGACGCTACGACGGCTTAGGTGCTTGTAACGCCCCCGGTTTCCTTGGTGTACATGGAGTTTCAGTCTAAGGTTCAGCGGTGATTATAATGACTTTTAATGCATAAGCAAAGCGTGGGCTACGTCCCAGCATGGGGGGATGGAGCGTCGGGTCCTAATTAAAGGGGCCTAACCTTAATACTGTTGGTATTCACTGTTACCAACGGTGGAATTTAATTGTTTATACAAGCTAAAAGTTACAAATGGGCTAAATAGTTATTTTACACTTAAACAATTAATCAATCTAGCAAACGAACTGAAGCTTAAAGCTCCTGGTTTTATTTTGGCGACAGAGAAATGAAAGAGCACTTTACATCATAGTTTGCTTCAAAAAGCTTTTGAATAACAATGAATTAAAAGCAACAAGTTGAATTTACAGTTTTTAGCAATTCACAAGATTTCAGATAAACAACGCTTGTGTTTGAATAAAGTTTTAAATTTTCACATTAGAAAAAGTATTACTGAGTGCTCCCGGAGACACCCGCAAGACTGGACAGCCGCAACTGATTACAGTCTATCTGACAGTATGTTTCAAACACGATCAACCGTCCACAGTTATTTTTCTAAGTTTTCAAAGTACAAAAGATCAACCTCCCTTAGTTCCCGCAGAAACTTCTTAGAAATAAAAAGCCCGGCAATTTTATACTTAGGTATCAGTATGTTTCTTTCGACTTCAACAAAGATCAAACCGTCAGTTTAAATTAAAAATCCATTTAAAGTAAACTAGAAGAAGTTAGTTTTTAGTAAGAGAACCACTCTGACGTTATGCAGTGAGGAAACCTAATATGCCGCTTAAGGCGTCACCACCATAATCTTCTGTAAGCTAGAGGTTAAGTTTACGAATTTAACCCTTTGACTTGCAGCATTATTTCGCTAGTGGTAGTCATGCTGCACAGTGATGAATTTAGTATAGCAACAGGATTCAAATTTGAAATCAGTTGGAATGCTTTACTGAGGTGGAGACTTGATGCCTGTAGATAGTTGCTAGCATTGGTGCAGAGATATGGGATGGTAAGGCGGCTTGAATATAAGGCGAATTGTGGTTATGGGCTCACAAACTCAATATAAACGGACACGATTGAAGGCGGATGACTTTCACTCAAGAATCTGACAGTGCCTATGTTACCAATACAGTTGGTACCATAGCACACCCAATGCTGATTCACAATTATATTTTTTCTTGATATAGGTGTTTTTTTTTTTTCCAACTGTGGATTCCACAACAATTTTTAAGGTCTATTTTTGGTTTATAATTTTAGTTTTTGTTAAATAATTCAAAAACTATTTGAGCTACCGACTTTTTAATAGCGCAAGTGGATAGCTCTCGAAAAAACGATTCAAATGGTGTATTCAAACTTCAAAATCGGTCAAAATTTGACTGAGTTATGGATTTTGACGCGCATATAAAACAAAAATAAGACGAATATAAGATATAATAGGCGCGCTTTTGCAAGTCAAGAGGTTAAAATATGAATTTAGAATATGGGGGTCCTAAACTAAACTTTCAAGAGGCTAAACTACAACATACGAACCACAACCATTTTGCCCGGCATGGCATCCTACGGACGTAACGTCTCCACTCCCGACTGGCATGACCCTTCTAGCTTGAGAGATCTGTGAACTGTGCTGAGGAGGGAGGGGTGTGGGGGCTTTTTATGCTAGACACCTGAAGTTCTCGTGGACGGACAGGAGAGCTGTGGGGTCTGAGTGGCTGAGGGCCAGGAGAACAATGGAAAGTGGGAGGAGAAGTCGGAGGGACAAAGGATTTTGGTGCAGAGCCGTTTGAAGGAGTAGGGACATGTAAAGATAGGCCAGTTTGAGTTTTAAAGTCAACTTTGGGAAAAGGCCTTTACTTTCAAGTATCGACTATTGAATAAATATTTACATGATTGCAACGTGAGTAGGCTCTGGTTAAAGTTTAATACTTGGGTTTGGCTAATGCATAAAGCATTACTATTAAATTTAATAAGCTTTAACTGAAAGCTGCAGTGTTATACACCACATCTAGTTTGGCGGGGGGGGGGGATTCGAAGTTTTTTGTGCACAGTTTGACTTCGGATTGCTTTGGAACAGATCTTTTAAAGAATTCTTTTGGTTTTAATAGTAGGGCAAGCTAGTAGCAACATTCAGATAGTCTCAGTCGGGTTTAGAGGAGAACTAAAACAAACATATGTACACTAAAATTCGTGTCCGGTAGAATGCCGATGTCGAATTACTTCGGATAATGGTAGTTTTTCTGGGGGTAAAAGAATATATAAAAGATTGAAAACTTTAAATAAATTAGCTGAATTGAATGCTATAATGCATTATGTTAAATTGGAATGTTTAACGTTAAAGTTAAAAGACAATATCGATCGTTGTGGAAATTTTTCATGAAGATTGCGGCCGACAAACAAAATAAAAAATATCACACTTGAAAATGGTTGCTATATCCACATGTATGTGAGGTTAAGTACCATAAATGGAAGCCCCTCCTAAACTACAACTAAGCTAGTGTTTTTGGGCTTTTTGCCCTAAAATAGAAACAATAAAAATAGAAATACGAGGTTACAAGTCTTCAATAATGGCGGCCACGATAAAGGAGCGCTGCGTTTGGTGTTGGATGATTTTCAGATGTAGTTTGTGGGTCTTCTAGAATGAAATTTCGAATTTGGGCTTCCCCAAAAGGTAGATATTATGGATGGCTATTAAATGTCGAAGAGTTTGACTGATTCTGTCCATTATTAAAAAAACGGAGAAATTTACACAATCGAGGCATTTGGGCGTTCAGGAATATAAAATTTCGCTTTGTTTAGCAAAACGAAGGTTTTTCGGCGGTTCACGTTTACACGCCCAAAACGCAGGATTTTTTTCGGGGTTCCTTAGAACTCGGAATAAAACTAGAATAGAAGGGTTAGTGCACACAAGATATGCAATGAACACAAGACCGCCAAAATAAGCAAAAATTGACATAAAATAAAATACACTGTTTACAGAAATGTTGACGTTGCCATTTTGTATTTTTGGGGGCTGTCGTTTTTGTGGCCAAGAAAACTTTAAGTAAAATTAAAAGTTACAAATTAAAAACACTGTTTTTTGCAACCATTTACTGTCCGCACTCCCAGGTGCAGGAATGTCGTACAAGTATTGGAAAAAGAGGCAAAAGGACATTTATCAAGAAACGCACTAGGTTTAAGGTACAAAGTTAAGTTTGTTGTTTCGTTATAACAAGTAAATGAGGCAGTCTATTGCTCTGGTAATATGTCCCTAGCCGTTCTGCCTTTCCTCTAGTCTAGCTTTTTTTTAATCACGGGAGGCTGCGATAAAAACCGACGGACGCATAACAATAAAATTGTATACTGTGGGCACGCCGTAAACGACCAGCTCTATTTACTGCTAAACTACTCCCACTAGAATGGTTTAAGGTTACCAAACAACTTGTTTACATGTTGATTCGACACTAAAGGGTTTTGAGATATGACCCATAACTTAAAACATAGTAATACAACGCTGGGAGGTTTTGTGGATAAAAACCAACAACCTTTTAACGATGAGTTACCCTTTTGCACTCAGAGGTGAGACAGACGGTTTTTTATAAAAAAAACCATTTCGTTTAAAACTTAAAGAGGAGCCAACTGGGGACAAGTTGCAACTCCCATAGAATATTCCTGATGTATATTTAATTAGTGCCGTTACAATCTTTGTTAATATTCTCCCACAAAGGGAGACGTTGATAGTGACAAAAAGAGTTAAACATAGGCACTTAAAATTTAGGTGTGAAGGCCAAAATGAGAATTAACTGGGAGTTGCTTAAGGATGAGCTCCCAACAAACCAAAATGACAATTAAAATGCAGGTAAAATTTAATTTTCAGTCAATTTGTACTGAAAACAAAATGTTTAACATTTAAGAATTTTTAAACAAAATACCTACTTAACACGTCGGCGTTTAAGTGAAACTTATCAGGCTTGTACCGGACAGTGTAATCATAGTCTTGGAAGGCAAGGCTCCACCTAAGCAATCTGGGGTTTTTGCCAGACATTTGCTTGAGCCAGTGGACTAGGTTGCGATCTGATTCAATGGTAAATTTTGTCCCATAGATGTAGGGCCGTAACTTAGCAACAGATCAGATCAGACAAGCACACTCTTTTTCAGTCGTCCCGTAATTTTGCTCACGGGCTGTTAATTTACGTGAAACGTAAAGACAGGGGTGTTCATCTTCACCAAATTCTTGTGACCACACGCAGCCCATGCCACGGTTGGAACAATTGCATTGGAGGATGAAGGTTTGGTTGAAATCGGGGGCTCTTAGGACGGGAAACGTCAGTAAGGCAATCTTCAAAGTTTCAAAGGCAGTTTGCTTTGAATCATCCCAAGAAATGGGATCAGGTGCATAATTTTTCAGAGAGTCTGTCAGGCTTGCACAGATTTCGGAATAGTGGGGAATTGTAGCGTTGGTAATAACCAATCAAACCAAGGAAGGAACGGACATCCTTCTTACTTTGTGGCCGTGCGAATTTTTGAACGGCCAAAACCTTCACTTCTGAAGGAGTGAGAGTTCCATTGCCCACTTCGTGACCAAGAAAAGTAGCTTTGCTGCAAGCGACCTGCGATTTTCCAGCATTTACTGTTAACCCGGCCTTCTTGACAGCAGAGAGAAAAGTAAAGATGTTGTCTAAGTGTTGTTGCCATGTTTCGGCACCAACGGCGGTTTCATCCTGAAAAGGAATGACATACTCTTCCATGCCACGAGTGACATTGTCCATAAGCTTCTGGAAGCAAAATGGAGCGTTTTTCATCCCCATGTTCATCATAAGGGGAGCAAACTTCCCAATGGGAGTAGTGATAGTGGCGGCCAATGAAGCCTGTGGCTTCAAGCGCACTTGCCAAAATCCACGGTTAAGGTCAAAAATGGAAATGTATTTCCACTTAGCTGCACGCTCAATACATTCCTCGATATTGGGAATTGGGTAATCCTTGGTTACCGTATTGTTGTTCAGCTCTTGGTGTACAGGACGAGGGCTAGCGTCTTCTTTTTGTACAATAATCATGGGGGATCCATGTGGGGAATCCGTTACCACAATTAAGCCCCGATCTAACATACATTTGATCTCTGTAACTATTAAGTCACGTTCGAACTTGGCATGCCTGTAATATTTACAAGGCTTTACCTGAGTGTCAATTAATTCCACATCGTGGGTGACAATGTCGGTACGTCTCAGCAGAGTCGAAAAAACACCGTCTACCTGGTCAAAGACTTTAAGCAAGTCGGATTTTTGTGAATCTGTTAAATCACTTGTCTTTTTGAAAAGACCCATGGCTTCTTTTGAATTAAGATGGCCATCACCAGGCTTGCCGGACCAAACATGGTCGTGGTGAGTAAGCTCACGTTCATCATTATAAGAATGATTGCTTGACCCTTCCCTAGGCAGATAGGGCTTGAACAGGTAGATGTGGTAAATGGTCTCCTTTTGAGAACCAAACGATTTTTTTATCAGATAATTTGTGTCTGAAAGTCGTTTTACAACATCACAGGGCCCATCCCAATAAATTTCTAACTTATTGGCTCTGTCAGGTTTAAGGGCTAGAACCTTATCACCTTCCTTGAACTTACGTTCTACTGCCTTACGATCATAGTAGGTTTTATTCTTCAACTGGCTCTTCACAATATTTGCTTGTGAGAGGTCCCGTGAGTATCTGAATATCTGAAGCAAATCCAGGATATACTCAAGGAAGGATGGGTGGACGTCGGGTTCAACCCATTGGTTTTTAACAAGCTCGAGAGGGTCTTTCAAATTTTGGCCATACACCATTTCAGCAGGTGTAAATCCAGTACTCTCATGTGGCGCAGTACGTAGTGCAAACATTATGTAAGGAAATTAATAATGGCTTAATTAATATTCATAATAGAAACAATACAATTAATTAATTGGATGCATACTGCATAATATCATACATTTATTAAAATGCATGAGCCGAGTATTTTTGTTTGGATAGATCAAAACGACTACAGATAGCAATTATAATTGGGAGTCCTCTTCAAAGGTGACCAAGAGGCGGCAAGATCATTTGAGACTGAACAAGTGTAATTACACCTATTGTTAGAGTTTAAAGGATGGCATTACCAGCTGACATTATTTACGACAGTTTCATAGAACCTAAATGGCTTTCTAGAAGTAGATTTAATTACGATAAGATCGTCGCTCGTGATCGATCAGTTCGTGGAATAACAATAAATCCCTCCCACACGGGATGGCAGCATATACCTTCAAAGCGCCGCATACGGGGAACAATTAATGAACCCGAAAGCAACAATATATTGATTGACATGCGTAGAGGTCCCATTTGACGATAAGGGCCCAAGCTGTCCAAATGTTACTACATTTAGCATTTAAATAATAAATCAATACTACAATGGCTCGATCATGGCCTTTAACGCCACAGTATTTAAACCGATCCCAGGAATGTGTGATATCATTCGATCATCAGCCGCTCAACAGTTGTTAACTAGTTCACGCCAGTCAAATTCCGAAGGCCGCAATCCAGAAGTATGCCAGACAGATAGCCGTGCCGAGTTAGGGAAGAGGTTTCGCCGCCTAGCTGAGCCGTGGGCCTATGGCCGCACTCAAGCTTCTAATATAGAGCTAAGTATTCTGACTCATTAGCAATAGCTATGATTCTTTATGCTTAACTAGTACCGATCCGTACGCTACTAAATTAACCCGAGATTCCTTTAATTAATTTAGAGAATATCATAATGATTAGGTTTACCGCTCGACTTAATCCGTAATGCCATTCGTTCGACTCATTGCCGATAATTGTAATCGATACAATCAAATCATAACAATCTGTCATTGATTTAATTGGCCATATTGTGGGGCCAATATTGTGTACATCGGAGTGTCGATTAAAGGCCCAGTATAATTGAATGTTTGCTTATTATTTAGCCTATCTATTTTATACTTGATTAGTGTTTTATACAATTGATTGCCCTTATGCCATCCTAGATAATAATGTTTATTCTGGTCAAATGGTCACTGGAATAGAACATTACAATGGAGTCATAAGAGTGATTCTATTTCCCTTTAATGCCCGAAAAAGAAAAATAATACCAATAATTTAAGAGCATTCAGTTGTATTTTATAGAAAATACTGCCATTTTCCGCTCTTTACAGTCTTTAAAAAGCTGAAATTTAGCGTTAAAATTCGGGTCTGATTTTTTTTCCTGATACTCAACAACGATAGTTGGTTTGTTTATAAACAGAATTTTAACAATCAAAAAGTACGGGAAAATTTAGTAGCCCATTTACGAAAATAATGCTGGTTAAGCTTTGTTGGAAACTAACATTGTTGATTTTGCTGTATCTTGCAATTGTTTATGATAATAGCTGGTTGACATGTTCAATGCTAAGAAATATATTCAAGTGTATTATCTTGTGTGCATTTAAAGTGTATTTGCTTTAAATTTTCCACAACAAGAGGAAATTTTGGTTAAATTTGGGTTAAACTTATAGGCCTAAATTGAGTTCAGTGCATTTGGTTTATTACTCACTACAGTGCTAATTTTGTGTGAAATTGATCGTGGTTGCTCTTAAAATAACTACCGTCAAATTATTGCCGACTTCAGGTGTTAAAACTTGGGAAAATTTCCTTATTTTCCATTTTAAAGGGAAAATTCATGATTTTGGTGCAAATTTGTAGAAAATTGTACAAAATTTCAAAGTGCTTAAAACTTAAAACTTGTGCTACAAATAAGTTTAAATCTACTTTAAGTTAAATATTTGCTTAAAATCTAGTTAAATAATGCCTAGAACTAGAAGCAATCGTGCTAGAGGCACAGTTCAAGTCTCTTCGAGAGGCAGACAAATTAGAAGGCCAGTAAATCGCCAAGATTTTGTGGAATTCACAGACGCTTCAGTCAGTACTACTAATTTAGACAATACTAATACTACTCAAAATGAATCGGATACAGAATCAGATTATTCTGATACCATCGACGAGATCGATGATGCAGTAAATTTGCCTCCTCCCAAACGAGTTCAATCTCGCTCTGCTCAAAATAGGGGTAATGCTAAAAATCGAACTAGATCTAGATCTCCACGTAATAAACGTACAAATCAAGTATCTTTAAATTCCCAAGTACCACTTAGTACCCAGGCACCAGTACATAATCAAGTGTCACCAAATAATCAGGTGCACGCCAACCAAAATGCGCAATTCAGCCATAACTTGCCACTAAATGAAAATGTACCATTAAATCAAAGTGAGCCTCTAAATCATAATGTGCCATTAAATCAAACTACGCCTTTAACCCAAACAGTGCCGTTAAATTTAGTAACGCCACAGCACAATCGGGTAACACCAAACTTAACGCCAACTATGCCTACCTTGCAAATGCAAACAAGCGCTCAAACACCGCCTAATATTCTAGTGCCACCAAATTCGCAAATACCGAATCATTCCCATGTTCCCATTAGCCCAAATGTAGTGATAAATCCCCAAATTTCAAAAGGAAATCAAACACCGCTAACTTTTACCCCAAATCAGAGTAGCGGACAACAGGGTAATACGATGGATGAAGCTCACCTTCAAAAGATTTTAGATCATACTTTAGCAGTATGCTTGCAACCAAATAGTGATAATCTTAAGGCAGTAAATGATACTCATTTAGAAGTGCTGAAAACTATTACCGAATCAAATCAAACTAGAGATTCACAAACTATGTCTAGACTTTGGGAAGAATTACGTTCAGCCAAGAAAGCTATCCTACCTTTTGCAGGGGATGACTCATTAGACATTTTCGCTTTTGCATTAATGGTCGAAAATTTGCGTACGTTAGATCCTGCACTACAGGATTCAGAACTAGTTTCAGCTGCATGTAGTAAATGTACAGGTCCAGTTGCAATTTATTTAGCCATGAATTCGCATATAGCCACTTCCCGAAATTGGGACAGCTTTAAAGAAATTTTAATCGATAGATTTGGTTGCGGAGGTGAAATCGTCACCCCTACGTCGTTCCACACGGCGCGACTCTAACAGGGTGAAGCTATCGAACTTTTCGCTGCCAGGCTAGAGAAAATGGCTTCACAACTTTGGAGAGTTAAACCTTCCAATTCGGATGCACAGCGAGCTTTTAAACAATTCGTTCAGTATTTTACACGCCATGTCACGGGAAATTGAAACTCATGTAACATCACAAATGCATACTACGTTCAGGGATACGTATAATTCAACCATTTATAAACGTTCAGTTTTAGCTGGATTCCAAGGCGATGAAAATGATCATAACTCAAATAAATCAGGCACTAAACAACTTTCTAATACGGAAGCAAACAATTTAGCTTTTGGCACAATGCTAGATAAAATGAATTCCTTAGAGAAAGGCATAACTAAGCTTAGTAACGCTGAAGCTAAAAACTTTGAAGCTAAAGTTAGCGCAGTTAACACTAATGTAAATCAAGTTAAAATGTGCTACCGATGTTCAGCCCCAGGCCATTTAAAACGAGAATGTCGTACAAAAGACGAAAATTTACATGTAGCCCGACAACGTTGGGAAAAAACTAAACAAGAAGGAGGATTTCCAACAAATAAATCTAAAAGCAAAAACGGTTGCGGAGGTAACCGTTACAGGGGAAATCACCGTGGTAAACGCGGAAATTATTTTTCTGGTTTTGACAATAGGGATTCTATTCAGTTCAACAGAAAAAATAAGCCTTACTCATTCCAAACTAACACTAACAATAACGGTAACAATGGTTACAGTAACGGACAACAAAAATTAAAATTCCGGTAATAATAATTACGGCGAATTGAGAAATCTCAAACCGCAAGTCCCATCGAGGTATCTCAGATCTCAAGTCCCATCGAGACTTCCCAAAATTAATCCAAACCGAGTGAAAGCTCATCGGAGGTGCTAGTTAGTAGCCTAACTGACGCTCCCAACCAAAACCAAAACCAGAACCAAAACCAAATTAGAAATCAAAATCAAAATCAAAACCAAAATCAGCAACAGCAAAATTACAACGGCCAAAACCGTGTTCCACAACACGCTACAGACGTAAACTAGGGCAATGACTCATGTCAAAATGGTTGCAATTCAAAAAACGAGTTAGTAGTCTGAATGTGAACAGGGATTCAGAACTAAACTTAAATCAGTCAGAACAGAGCAATAATGATGATCAAAATCCACACGTCATCTCATTTCAAACTCAAACTCCTGTTAACCAAACTAATGAGGTAAATAATACTCATTCTTTAAACGTAAAATGCGTTTCATTACTTTCAGAAGAAGATGTAAATAAATTAATGCTTGAGTTGTACTCAAACGTCGAATGGCACCAGCAAAAATTTGCTTTGCCAGATCGCACGTTAGATTTGCCACGTTAAGCGTCATATTTTGCAAAATTCCATCAAAATATTTTGTGAGGTCTATAGACAGTAACAAAAATCTCGTAAATGAATTTACAAATGCTTTAAACACAGTTAACAATAAATACGATTTAACTTGTGACTCAATAATAGTAACTCTATTCGAGGATGGTTTAGATTCTACAAATTTTCATTCAGAATTAAACCCAGTTGATACAAAAAAGCCGATAGTTATTGCTTTATTAGGTCACGAACGCACAGTTCAGTTTAAGCATACGGATGATTCATTTTATAAAGATGGAGTTAAAATGCCTTCGGGCACCTCTATTAGTATTTCACCAACAACGCAGAAAGATTGGAAAATTAGAATTCCAACAGTTGTAGGAACGTTTGAACCTACAATCTGCTTAACGTTTTGGGACAGCAAAAATGTTGCAGACCCAAATGTGTCACCAGTGAAACACTCATCGTTGGGAGAGCGAGAAAACTTGCTCACGAGCATTTCCGCTCAACCGGGTGGTAACAAGCAGCACCATCTAGCGTCCAAGGTAGATACTAGCCACGAGTCGGAGCAGCAAGGAGAAGCGTCGCTTGACTCGGAGCAAACAGCGCCTAACGCTGATAACGTTCAAGTGAACACAGTTTTAAATAAAACTAAGGTTAAATATTCACGTCCACACTTAGTGTTTGACGTTGGTAATAGGCCAGAAATCTGTTTATTAGACACAGGATCTTCACTTTCGTTAATTACGAACACAGCAGCACAACGCATGCTTAAGAATTTTAGTGTTAAATGCCATTTAATTCCGATGACCACACCAGTCAATTTGGTTGAGGTCAGAAATCGTCAGATTAAAACTGATAGGAAAATACTAACAGCTATAGAAAAGTGTGAATTTTCCAGAAATCAAGAATTTATTATCGTTCCTGATGGTTCATTTGGTAACATTTCAGTGCTATTGGGATACGATTTCATGTCGAATAATTCAGATTCGTTAGCATTACATTGCCCAGATAACGTCTTAGCTATAGGTGATTTAAAATTTCAAATGTCATCTACACCAGAATTAGCTCATGTTGCTTATAATCAAAATAAGGAAATAATAAACAGAGAATTTTATAAACCTAATCACATTTACGTAGCATCACTTAACGTGGCTACAGATGAAGAAACCGATGTTAATCGTAAATCTACATGGAACTGTGCACCTAAACAACATTTAATAGATGTTACTGTATCTTTGTTAAGAGACGAAATAATACCATCAAATTGTGAGAGTAGAATAACCAGAAATTTACATTTTCCATATCCAGAAATACAGACAGGAGTATTCCAACCTGAAAACGGCGAATTTCCTGTACATCTTGCTCACATTCTTGTTAACACAACTCCCACAGGTATTATTCCAGTTATGTGTATAAATCTTAATGGATTTGACGTAGAACTAAAAGCGGGTACTATCCTAGGTACGTACACAACAGCTATTATCGAGTACGAGGATGACGCTTCCTTAGTTTCGTCAAATTCAAATTTGCCCACCTCAAGTCCCATTGAGAAATCTCAAACCGCAAGTCCCATCGAGGTATCTCAGATCTCAAGTCCCATCGAGACTTCCCAAAATTAATCCAAACCGAGTGAAAGCTCATCGGAGGTGCTAGTTAGTAGCCTAACTGACGCTCCCAAGCCAAAATCCAAGGCAGAACTCGATGCGGAATGGGAAATTTTAAAACATAGGTTCACGTTTCCAGATTTAAACAGGGAGGAAACGGGAGAATTTCTAGCTATGCTTAGAAATCATCAAGATTCATTTTCTAAAAACGATTTTGACTTAGGATGTTACGAAGGATACGAAGTTCCTATAGATACTGGTGAATCACAACCAGTAAGTTCTAAAATGTACCGAGTTCCATTTCACCAACGTGAATTACTAGATAAATATATTGACGAAATGCAGAGAGTAGGAATAATTCAAGAAGGAAAATCACGATGGTTATCTCCTTGCCTAATGATAAAGAGAAGGCCAACTGGTTATCGCGTAGTCGTGGATTTGCGCAGCTTGAATTCTGTCGTTGAAAGTGTAAATGTTCCAATACCTACTGTGACAGAAAGCATGGCTCACCTTAGCGGAGCTAAGTATTTTACACGCTTAGACTTTAAGTTTGGATTTTATCAACTTAAATTAGCGGAATCTGCTAAACCTAAGACGTGCTTCTCTGCTAACTCTAAAACCTATTTCTTTAACCGTCTCCCAATGGGCCTTCAAACAGCGCCTGCGCACTTCCAATTTTGTGCACAACACATATTTGCAGACGTGCTAGGAGCCTATTGTACTGTCTATCTTGACGATTGTCTCCTGAGTAGTCCAGATCTTAAAACTCACATCAGTCATGTGAAGTGAGCACTAGAACTAGTCGCTCGTTCAGGACTAAAACTCAGCGTTGAAAAGTGTGAATTTGCACGCAAAAAGGTTAAATTCCTAGGCTTTGTGCTAGATGAAAACGGGATACAACCCGATAGTGATAAAACAAAGGCTATGCAACATTATCCTACGCCTAAAACACCTAAGCAAGTCCGTTCATTTTTAGGTATGGTAAATTTCTATAGGCGACACATTCCTTCATTCACCGAAATGTCACAGATTTTATCAAGACTAACACGGAAAACCTGTAACTTTCTGTGGGGCGAAGATGAAGAAAGAGCATTTTAAGAACTTAAGCTGCAACGCTTAAACACCCAAATTTTTCAAAACCCTTTTTCCTTGAAACTGACGCTAGTGGAATAGCGATCGGAGGTTGCTTAAGTCAGTATCACGGAGGTATAAACTATCCGTTAGCCTACACTTCACGAACCCTCACCGAGGCGGAACGGAAGGAAACAACTACTACTAGGGAAATTCTAGCGATTAAACATTGTATAGATTCATTTCGTTGCTATTGACTTGGTAAGATGTTTTTCTTAACTACGGACCATTTAGCAATTTGCTATCTTTATTGTGCCTCCACCCTCCCCCCAAGTCAGAAAGAATCTTACTTCAACTCAGGGAATATGAATTCATCTTACGTCACAAGTCGGGCCGACTTCTAGCGGTTTCCGACACGCTATCTCGTATAGAGATACCAGTCGCTGTGTTGGGCAGTCAATTTCCTGACTGGACGCGGCAACACCTAGCGGCGGAGCAACGAAACGATCCATTCTTAAGCCAAATAATTAAACGTCTAAAAGATCAGTCATCTGAAGATCTGATCAACGCTTCTAATAAGCGAAACATATTTTATAAAGATTATGACGTAATTCTATACAGAATTCGACTAGCAGATCCAAATAGAGGCTGTATGCACAATCTAGAACAGATGTGTATACCGAAATCTCTACGGAACTATTGTATCCGAGATTACCATTCCACACCTGGTGCCGGACATCGTGGAGCCACCAAAACTAGAGAATTAATAGAGCTATATTGCTATTCCCGATAAGAAAGCAGAAACAATAGCCAATAAGTTGTTTTCTCACCTCATAGCTAGATTTGGAGCACCCGTGCAAATGCGCGGAGACAACGGAAGTGAAATAAACAACGATATTGTGGCAAGATTGTCAAATTTGTTTAATATTAAACAGATAAACTTCACTCCTAACACATCGTGGGTAGGAGGAACGGTAGAAGCCGCAAATAAGAGAATAGAAACGGTATTACGTAAAATTTCTGCAAGTTGTCCAGAAAATTGGTGCGAGTATTTAGAATTAGAGACTATAGCACTAAATGCGTGTCCTAATTCAACCACGCTAATTAGCTCACACTATTTACATCATGGTTCCGAATTTAGATTGCCCAGTGAATTAGCTTTCGAACCACCACGAATCTGCTATGATAGTGATGACACTATAGTACTATAGTCATGACACTATAGTCTAGAGAGTAGACTGCAAGCAGCATTCGAAGTCGCTCGAGCGCATTCTTGGAAAGCAAAACCTTTATGATCGCACTGCACGTCCGTACCGCTACATAGTGGACGATTACGTATTATTATGCGACTTCTTACCAATTAAACAAATTTCACCGAAATTACTTCGTGCTTGGACGGGACCGTTCAGAATTATGGAATTTGTTAATGAAGTTATCGTTCGTATTGTACATTTTTTGCATCCATTAAAAGTTGTTCGCGCACATGTGAACAATCTAAGACCATGG